>CM065738.1:52686644-52689144 GCA_033310375.1 Conus canariensis | reverse complement strand
CACACACACACACACACACACACACACACACACACACACACACACACACACACACACACACAAACACACAAAGGCACGTGCACGCATGCGCGCACCTCCCCTCTCACCCCCTCCACCCTCCCCGCATATACATAAACACATATGCACACACACACACACACACACACACACACACACCACACACACACACACACACACACACACACATACATCACACGCACGCACACACACACACACACACACACACACACACACACACACACACACACACACACACACACACACACACACACACACATACACACGCGCGCGCTTTAGGAAGTTCAGGAAGACGAAATCAACGAGGCATTCAAGGCTAGTTTTAAACCAATCGCAGTGTGTGTTTACGTCTTTCACTCACTCACTCACTCTCTCTCTCTCTCTCTCTCTCTCTCTCTCTCTCTCTCTCTGTGTGCACATATGTGTGTGGGTGGGGGGGGGGGGGGGGGGGGGCGCGCGCGCGCGCGCGTGTGTGTGTGCGCGAATGTGTGTGTGCGTGCGTGTGTGTGTGGTGTGTGTGTGTGTGTGTGTGTGTGTGTGTGTGTGTGTGTGTGTGTGTGTGTGTGTGTGTGTGTGTGTGTGTGTGTGTGTGTGATGAGAGTTAAGTGGTAGAATCTGTGTAAAAGCACTTCAAGTGAAAAGACGCTGAAGCAAATGAAGTTTAAGAAAATGAAGACATGCTTCCTTTCCTCACCCTTAATGGCCTCCTCTGTATTATCGGTCCGGTTTACGTCCTCCAAAATGAGCGAATT
The DNA here is from genome assembly GCA_033310375.1 of Conus canariensis. Taxonomy (NCBI): domain Eukaryota; kingdom Metazoa; phylum Mollusca; class Gastropoda; order Neogastropoda; family Conidae; genus Conus; species Conus canariensis. The sequence goes on along the minus strand of CM065738.1, from coordinate 52,688,353 downwards.
AAATGGAATCAAGGGCATCTTTTAACTTACGATCTCTCTCTCTCTCTCTCTCTCTCTCTCTCTCTCTCTCTCTCTCTCTCTCTCTCTCTCTCTCTGCCCCGTTACGCCAGACATTAAGAGGATGTGGGCAATTTTCTCGGGCAAATGGAGTTTAAATTTACCCAGGAACCCCCACAATGGCTGCTAGAGGATTGAGTCAACTCCACCACACGCCATCCGACCTATTCTTCGCCCTCCACAGATGAATTGGAATTCATTCCACCAATCGAAACCATCAGTGCTACGGCCCACACACCCCCCTCCCCTCCCCTTTTCCTTTACAACCTCCTCCTTTATGTCTGTGTTGGAACAGGTGGAATCCGCCCACAGTAGGTCTGGCATCAGTCTGCTGGTCTTTGGTGGGAAACGGGGCACCTTGCTGCTTGTGGCTGGTACTTTGGGTTAGCTCCCTGTGTGTGTGTGTGTGTGTGTGTGTGTGTGTGTGTGTGTGTGTGTGTGTGTGTGTGTGTGTGTGTGTGTGTATGTGTATGAGAACTTTCTCGCCTCAGAAGATCCCCAAACCTTGATAATTTTTTTTGCAGCTGATGTTGATTAGTGTCACTGCAACAGACGCTGTTAAAACCTGTGCCAGACGACACTGTTTCAAAGTTGCGGTGATCATTCCAGAAATGCTCACATGGTTTAGATTAAAGCAGTGAGCGTCTTTCTCTCAATTAAGGCATGCTGCGCCATGCAACAACCACGCCAAAATGCCACACGCTTTGAGCCATTGCGCAGCAGCGTCAACTGCTTGACCGCTGCACAAAATGGGTTGTCAGTGGGATTTGTCTGCTTGACTTGGGATGCCTGCTTCTTTCAGTCTTCAATATTACGCCCCCCCAGAATTAACATCACTAGTCAGATGGAATGTATTATTTGGTTGCTTTTTTTCGCTTTTTTTCTTCTTCTTCTTCTTTTTTTAACCATGTTAAGAATTTTGAGTGAGCCCGTCCAATTTTGGTCTGCTATGAGAATGTCAAGGGATAGGTAGTCACGTGTCTAAAAACATCAGCCAATGACGTGAAATGCAAGACAAGCAGTACGTAGGATGTCGTCAAATGAAAAGATAGAAAAGAGAGAGAGAGAGAGAGGAGAGAGAGAGAGAGAGAGAGAGAGAGAGAGACAGAGAGAGAGAGACAGAGACAGAGACAGAGACAGAGAGAGAGAGAGAGAGAGAGAGAGAGAGAGAGAGAGAGAGAGACGGAGAGAGAGAGAGAGACGGAGAGAAGGAGAGAGGGGGGAGAGAGAGAGGAGAGGGAGAGAGACAGAGAGAGAGAGAGAGAGAGAGAGAGAGGAGAGGGAGAGAGAAGAGAGAGAGAGGGAGAGAGAAGAGAGGAGAGGAGAGAGAGAAAAGAGAGAGAGAGAGAGAGAGAGGAGAGAGAGAGAGGGAGAGGGAGAGAGACACAGAGAGAGGGGAGAGAGAGAGGAGAGAGAGAGAGAGAGAGAGGAGAGAGGGAGAGAGAGAGGGGGGAGAGGAGAGAGAGAAGAGAGAGGGGGGAGGGGAGAAAGAGAGAGAGAGAGAGAGAGAGAGGGAGAGAGAGAGAGAGAGGGAGAGAGGGAGAGAGACAGGAGAGAGAGAGAGAGGAGAGGAGAGAAGAAGAGAGAGAGAGAGAGGAGGGAGAGAGAGAGAGAGAGAGGAGAGAGAGGAGAAGACAGAGAGGAGACGAGAG
>CM065738.1:52678704-52681544 GCA_033310375.1 Conus canariensis | reverse complement strand
TTTCCCCCCCCCCTTTTTAAACCCCCTCCTTTTTTGGGGGAAAGGGTAAAATCCCCCCCAACTCACCCCTTTCAACCCCCCCCTTTTGGTGGTATTGGGGTTTTTTGGGGGGGGGGGTTTTTTTGGGGTTGGTGGGGGGGTTTTTTTTTTTATAAACCCCCCAAAATCCCCAAACCAAAAAATTTTTTTCCAAATTTTTTCACTCAAACCCTTTAAAACCCTTTCCAAGAAAAGTTTAAACTTCATTCCCCAGAAAGTAATGGTTTTAGAAAACATACCCTTTTCCCAATTGGGGGATCTCCCATAAAACCACCCCTCCACCCGGGTTTAAACCAAAAAGTTAAAGTGAAAAAAATTTTTTGGGGGGATTTGTCTTTACTTAATTTGTTTCTTTAGTTTAATAACCCCCCCCCCCCCCAAAAAATTGTGTCTAAAAACATCGCAATGACGTGAAAGGGCCAAGACAAGCAGTACTTTGGATGCCCGTCAAATGAAAAGTTAGAGAGAGAGAAAAAGAAAAGGAGAGAGAGAAGGGGTGAGAAAAGGGGGAAAAAACAGAGAGAGAGAGACGGGAGACAAGACAGGGGACAACGGAGAGAGAGGAGAGAGAGGGGAGAGAGAGAGAGAGAAAAGAGCCCGGGGAAGGAGAGAGAGAGACGGAAAAGAAAAAAGAGAGAGGGGGGGAAGAGAGAGAGGGAGAGGGGGAGAGACAGAGAGAGAGGGGAGAGAGGAGAGAGAGAGGGGGAAAGAGAAAAGAGAGAGAGGGGGCAGAAAAGGGGAGGGAGAGGGAAAAGGGGACAGGGGAAGGAGAGAGAGAGAGGGGAGAGAGAGAGGGAGAGGGAGAGGGGCCCACAGAGAGGGGAGGGGAAAAAAGGAGAGAGAACGAGAGAAAAGAGAGGGAGGAGAGAGAGGGAAAAGGGAAGAGGACAGAGAGAGAAAAGAGGGGGAGAGAAAAAGAGAGAGAGGGGGAGAGGGAGGGAGGAGAGAGGAGGGGGAAAGAGGGAGACATCAAGAGAGGGGAACAGAGAAAGAGAGGGAAGAGAAAAGAGAGAGAGAGGGGGGAAAGGGGAAAAGAAAAGGAAAAGGAGACAGACAGAGAGAGACAGAGAGAGAGAGAAAAGAGGGGAGAGAGAGAGAGAGAGAGGGGAAGGGGGGAAAGAGAGAGAGGGGACAAAAGGGGGAGGAAGAGGGAGGAGAGGAGGGGGAGGAGAGAGAGAGAAAAAAGGAGGGAGAGAGAGAGAAAGAAAAGAAGGAGAAGAGGGAAGAGAGAGGAGGAGAAAAGAGGGGAGAGTTCATACTATACAGGAATGGGGCGTGAGATGCGTGCATACTTTCCCCTGTGTCTGCGGGAAGTAGATGGGAAATGTGGTCTGATCCCGGGATCCCCTCACTTTGGGGGGGCTGACGCAAAATCGTCTAATTTATGGAAGTTTTCATATGTGAGCAAAAAACACACACACCACAAAAACACAAAAACACAAACACACCACAAAAAACACAAAAAAACCAAAACACAAAAACACCCAAAAACCAACACCACACACACATATCACGGAAAAAAAAACCGTTACAAAAAAAAATATGTCGCATGTGTAGAAAATTTAAGACAAAGTTTCAGGTTCCCCCATTTTTCCCCCGGAGTTTCCCGCCTTTTTCGGGTTTGAAATTCTTTTTAAAAAATTTTCCCAAACCCGACGAGAGGCCCCACCCACTGGGGGTTGGGGGGGGGGGGGGGGGAGGGGGGGGGGGGTGGGGGGGGGGGAAGGGGGGGGGCGGGGGGGGGGAAATGGGGGGGGGGCGGGGGGGGAGCCTGTTCAAAAAAGGTTAAGGGATTGGCCGGCCCGACCCCCAGGGAAAAAAAGGAAAACAAATTCGATCAATGGGCCCGAAACCAAAGAAAAGTTGCTTTATTGTCACGGAAGAGTTTTAATTTCGGAGAAAAGTGGAAAAAATGTGACGGGGTTTCGTATGAAAAGTTGGGTTTTGGGTGTGGGGTTTTGGGGGATTGCTACAAAAATGACAGTCAGGTGAAACGACTATTTTTATACCCGTCCCACACTTTTTCCCGACAAACATTTCAGGTCGTATCATCGGTTGACGTGCCCGCACTAAGTACACCCCAAAAGGGAAAACGGCCCATCCCCGAGAGAGTTTTAAATTTTTCTCGGTAAAAATTTTTTGGCCTTGGGCCATTTACTAATGCATGTTTTTAAAACAAAAAGGAAAAAAAACAAACGTTAAGAAAAAATTTTGTGTCTCATTCAAAATTCCTTCTATTTACTTCCCAAAAAAATTTGTTCCCTGAAAAGGGGGAAAAATTTGAAAATTTTTCTTGTTGGGTTTGGGTTTTAAAACTAAGAAAGGGGAAAAAAACGCTGGGGCCCATTTTCCTCTTCCCCCCAAAAAAGCCATCTATAATAAAATTTAAATTATTGGGTTTTTTACCTTTTTTGAAAAAATTTCTTTTTGGGGGGGATGTAGTTCCCCAACCCCTTTTCCCTAACCCTTTGCCTTTTAAAAATTCCCCGCCGCCCTTTCCCCTTGGGGGGGAAAAAACGTTCAATTTTTCCCTTTGTGATACGTGGGCCCTCGGGCCCCCACCCACCCCACCCCCCCCCTTTTTTTTCGCTTCCATCCCTGCTCTGGATTTTCCCCCCCCCCCCCCCCCCCAACCCCCCCCCCACACAACCCCAACACTTCTCCCAAAACAAACCCCCCCCCCCCCCCCCCCCCAAAAAAAAACCCCAAAAAAAAAATTAAAAAAATTTAAATTCAAAATACCCCCCCCCCCTTTCCCCCCAAAAATTATTAAAACCCCCCACCCCCCCCCAAAAAACCCC
>CM065738.1:52666204-52673704 GCA_033310375.1 Conus canariensis | reverse complement strand
TGACTGACTAATTGATTGATTGGTTGGTTGATTAATTGATGGGTTTGATTGATTCGTTTATGTATTAATCTATTAATGCATAGCCACAATATGCTTCGGCCTGTGGCAGCCTTAACGCCAGGAGTCAACAGTCTGGAATCAGTGTCGGGTCGTCAGGAGGAAACCCACCGGACGAGACACCGCGCTCTTGCCAAGTCACTTCGGTGGTGTACTCCATGGATGCCTGTTTTTATCCAACAGTAGCGGGCGCCATCTATTAAGCCCTTGCTCAGAACAATAGTTACCTAAATATGGAGCTGGTGTGAGTGAAAACTCTTCTTCTTCTTCTTCTTCTTCTTCTTCTTCTTCTTCTTCTTCTTCTTCTTCTTCTTCTTCTTCTTCTTCTCCTCCTCCTCCTCCTCCTCTTATTCTCATTGAGTTCATTGCTTGAACCAAAGTACGTTCTTATGACTTTCATATGACCCAAATCTCCAACAGAAATTAAAGGAATAATTATTGCATCACAGTTCTGATCCACACTATAGCGGGGCATGACGTTGTTCGTGATCTTCCGAAATGCCCAGATAACTCATCTTAGACATTTATCAACACTGGAAAATCCGCATGGATCTCGCTTTTGTACCTCATATGGACCCAACAGCTCTCTGGCATACAATATTTCTCCTCAGACCTTTTTTTTTTTAAATTCATTTGGTTTTTCTTTAAACAAAAAAAAAAGAAAGTTCACGACAGTCTCAGTTCTGTAGAAGAAGCTGCTCCTGCTGCTAACATGCTCAAGAATTTCAGAACACATTCCCCCGTTGACAGTTTCATCAACACCTCAGAGTTCATAGTCCTGGTCTTGACTCTCACGATGGTCTTTCAATTGCGGACAGAAGGTCTTTCTCACTCGCTCTGTGAAGACCCATCGCTTGCCTGAACCTCACCCACCTTGAATCCCTTTCATGAACTATCATTTTAAGGTAACGCCTGTGTCAGATCTGATTACATAAAATGTTATCGATTGGGTTCTCGGATCAGGTGGGATTGGAAGCAGTAATGTGACCGATCATCTGCCCGAGAACATCACAGTAAAAAGAGTTGTCCTCACCGCCTGTTCACTACATAGATCCGACAGCTAAAAGTTCATAGTAGCATCAAAGAACCTTAGCAAAAGTGCTGGACGACAGAGACGGGTATGCATATACATAGGCAGACAGACAGACAGACAGACAGGTAGACAGGTGGATAAATTGATGGCTAGATGGATAAATCGATAGCTAGAAAGACAGACAGACAGACAGACAGACAGACAGATAGATAGATAGATAGATAGATAGATAGATAGATAGATAGATAGATAGATAGATAAATAGATAGATAGATGATTAGATGTGTTCGATGGATAGATAGATAGATAGACATATAGATAGATGATTAGATAGTTCGATGGAAGATAGACAGACAGACAGACAGACAGACAGGACAGACAGATAGATAGATAGATAGATAGATAGATAGATAATAGATAGATAGATAGATAATAATAGATAGATAGATAGATAGATGATTAGATAGATAGATAGATAGATAGATAGATAGATAGATAGATAGATAGATAGACAGATAGGACTACTTACAGTGTTGCGATTTGCATGGAACTAGACATATTAAACCTTATTGCAGACTGTGCCTTCAGAGAAGTTCCACGAGGTGTGATTCCTTTCTAGTTTCTAGAAGAGGTTTTAGTTTTATTTCAGATTCTAGCATGTTCGAATGCTTTTTGGCATGCATCACCACGGACTCGATTTTGACATGAAAACAGCCCCCGATATTGCCCCCTGCCCTCCGCTGGCTCATAAATTACACTAAACAAACATCACTTGGGGGTTTTCTTCCTTTTCTTCTCTTTCCTTATTTTCAAATTCTTCTTCTTCTTCATGTTCATTTTTTTCTTCTTCTCATGCTCCTAATTCTCCTCACCATCCGTTCTCTTCTTCTTCTTCTTCTTCTTCTTCTTCTTCTTCTTCTTCTTCTTCTTCTTCTTCTTCTTCTTCTTCTTCTCAACACGTGCAGTTGTTTGTGCACGTTATGGCCCTGACAAATAAAATACCGTTCCACCTCACTGTAGGCTTTGCTATGGTGTCCCCTCCTTTCTCCATTCTTAAGGTTGGTTTGTTTGTTTGTTTGTTTGTTTTTCTTTCTCCATTCCTTCATGCACATCAGTTCTTCTTTGTTGCGTTTTTCATATCTTCCATGATCTTTTTGCTTCGCTCATACCCATCCTGCATTTTGGTATTAGCTTTGTTTTTAATCTTTCTTTTTTTTTTATTCTTCCACCTTTTCCTAACGTGTTTATTTCAGACCCCCAAAATGCACATGAAACGACTCTCCTTTTTCTTGATCGAAACTTTTTTTTTTTTTTTTTTAGGGATGCTCTCTCTTCTCTCTCTCTCTCTCTCTCTCTCTCTCTCTCTCTCTCTCTCTCTCTCTCTCTCTGTGGACGTACCCTCTCCCTCTCGCTCTTTCTAACAGCAACACCGACGCTTAAATGTACAAACGCAAGATAAAAGCAATAAGAGACAGAGAGTAGGGATGGGGATAGGGGTGGGGGTAAAAAAAGAGAGAGAGAAAGAGAGACAGAGACAGAATAGACAGGGACTGAGAGAGAGAGAGAGGAGAGAGAGAGAGAGAGAGAGAGAGAGAGAGAGAGAGAGCAAGAGGGAGAGTGAGAAAGAGAGAAAGAGAATGGGAGGGAGGTAGGGAGATACAGAGATAGAAAGACAGACAGACAGCGAGAGAAGAGAGGAGAGAGAGAGAGAGGAGAGAGAGAAGGAAAGAGAGAAGAGTAAGACGAGAGAGGAGACAGAGAGAAAAGAGAGAAGAGGAAAGAGAGAGAGAGACAGAGAAGACAGACAGGAAGACAAAGAGACAGACGAGGAAGAAAGACAGACAGACAGAGAAAGACAGAGACAACAGAAGAGAGGGAGAGAGAGAGAGAAAGAGAGAGGAGAGAAGAGAGAGAGACGAGAAAGAGACGAGAGACAGAGAGAGAAGAGAGAGAGAGTCAGACAGAGAAAGACAGAGAGACAGAGAAAAGACAGAGAGACAACAGAGAGAGGAGAGAGAGAGAGAGAGAGGAGAGAGAAGAGAGAGGAGAAGAGACAGAGAGACAGAGGACAGACAGACAGAACAGGCAGACAGACAGACATACAGAGACAGAGAAGAGAGAGGCAGAGAGATGAGAGGAACGAAGACAGACAGACAGAAGAGAGAGAGAGAGAGAGAGACGAGAGGAGAGTAGAGGAGAGAGAGAGAGAGAGAGAGAGAACAGAGAGAGAAAGGCAGGAGATAGAGACAGAGACAGAGAGATAGAAAGTGGACAGACAAACAGAGAGAGAGAGAGAGAGAGAGAGAGAGAAGGAGAGAGAGAGAGAGAGAGAGGAGCGTGTAACGGTGGAGGTTCCAACGTTAACTGAATGCACTTAAGATAACTCGATCGAAGATATTGGAGCAAAATGGTTTTCTGGGTTGTTCTCCCCCCCCCCCCCCCCCCCCCCCCCACTTCTCAAATATGAATAACGAAGAAAGAGAAACCAGCGTGATCTAAACCACCTCGGGTTTTTGTTGTTGTTGTTGTTGTTGTTGGCCTGCCGGTCTGTCGGTCTGTCTGCCTGTTTGTCTGTCTGGCAGTCTCTCTCTCTCTCTCTCTCTCTCTCTCTCTCTCTCTCTCTCTCTCTCTCTCCCCTTTTGTCGTCTTTTCCCATTCCCCCCTCTCTCTCTCTCCTGCTCGCCCGAATACACACAGACACATGCACGCAGGCATGCACGAACGCACGCAGATATACACACACGCACGCACGCACGCACGCACGCACGCACGCACGCACGCACACTTACACACACACACACACACACACACACACACACACACACACACACACACACACACACACACACACACATACACGCGCGCGCGCGCGCTTACTAGTGCACTAACACTTGAACTGACAAAAAATGCTGACAGACAGACAGACAGACAGGCAGACTGACAGACAGACATTGTCAAACGGTAGAGAGAGGGGAGAGAGAGAGAGAGAGGAGAGAGAGAGAGAGAGAAGAGAGAGAAGAGAGAGAGAGAGAGAGGAGAGAGGTTTAAATATTAAGTGAATGGACCTAAGATTACCTGATCCAAGTACTGAATTCTGTTCAGACCCAGAATAGAAATAACAGAGGAACACACACACACACACACACACACACACACACACACACACACACACACACACACACACACACACACACACACACACACACACACACACACACACACACACACACACACACACACACACACACATACACAAAACATGACCGAAATGACCCCAGTTTCTTTCACTTATAGGTGTACTCTCTCGTTTGCACTTGTGCCGTCTTCCGTCTCTCTCTCTCTCTCTCTCTCCTCTCTCTCTCTCTCTCTCTCTTGTTATTTTTTCTTTTCCCCAACCCACACTCATTAAAATACAAAGATGATCCACGGTGTGTAACATATAATCAGCCACTCATTATGAACTATGTTCATAACGTGTTACAATTTGCATGATGCTAGACATAGGACACTTTACATCAGACTCTAAATAGCGTCTTCAGAGAAATTTCACAAGATGTGATTTTTTTTTTTTCTTTTTTATTTCTTTTTTTTTTTTTTTTTTAGTTTCGCGAAGAGATGTTTTGTTTGTTTGAGGTTTTAGCATGTTCAAATGCTTTTTGGCATGCATAACATAGAATTGATTCTGATATGCAAACAGCCCGTTATCGCCCCCCCCCCCCCTCCTCCCCCACTCGTCATGTCTGGCTTACAAACAGCATGAAACGTTGTTTTTTGTGGTCAATTTTCGTTCTTTCTTTGTTTGTTTATTGATTTAATTTTATTATTCTTTTATGTACAGATTCTTTCTCCTGTTCTCTTTTGCTTCCTATACTTTTCTACTTATCATTCTCCCCCTCCACCCCTCCTCCTCTTCCTCCTCCTCCTCCTCCTCCTCCTCCTCCTCCTCCTCCTCCTTCCTTCTCTCCTCCTCTTCTTCTTCTTCTTCTTCGTCTTTCGTCTTCGTCTTCGTCTTCGTCTTTCTTCTCTTCGTCCTCTTCTCTCTTCTTCTTTTCTCTTCTTCTTCTTCTTCTTCTTCTTCTTCTTCTTCTTCTTCTTCTTCTTCTTCTTCTTTTCTTCTCAACACGTTCAGTTGTTTGTGCACGTTATGGGCCTGGCAAATAAAATACCGTTCCACCTCACTGTTGGCATTACGTGGTGCCCTCCCTTCTTTATCACTTTAATGCTTGTTATTTCTCTCGTTCCTTCTTGCACTTCATTACTTTTTTATTTCGTTTTTCTTTCGTTTTGTAGATTTTTTTTCTTGTCGTTTTTGCCCATCCTGTATTTAGGTTCTAGCTTCGTTTTTTAATCTCATTTCTTTTAATTCTTCCCCTACATTTCCTAACACGTTTAATTCAGAATCCCAAAATGCAAATAAACGCAGGATCAAAAAGAAAACGTTGATCGAAACGACTTCGGTTCCTTCCATTTCGGGATGCTCTCTCTCTCTCCTCTCTCTCTCTCTCTCTCTCTCTCTCTCTTCTCTCTCTCTCTCTCTCTCTCTCTCTCAACTGAGTCTGCAAACCTGTAACTGTTTCAGCCATCAAAACAACATCGTCGGCCAACAACAGAATAAACAATTCAAATGCATCTAGCGAAAATCGAGCACCATGTCTTCCATTGTTCATTACTTCAACCGCTAGCTCATTAATGACAAGAGAAAACAGAACAGGACTGCACGCATCTCCCTGTCTTAAACCAGATGTGCAGGCAATGTAATCTGTTGTCAAAGAACCACATCGAACTCTAGCTTTAACATCATTGTACATGCTCTTAATGCATCTAAATAATTTACCTTTTATGCCATTTTTAAAGAGAACTGGCCAGAGAAGATTTCGATTAATCGTGTCAAATGCTTTTTCGAAATCAATAAATGCAACGTAAAATTTCCGGTTGTAACAAAACTGTTTCTGAATGAGAGCTAGTAAAGAAAACATGTGGTCGACTGTTGAGTATCCCTTCTTAAATCCGGCTTGACACTCACCTATGATGTTGTTTTCTTCCACCCATTCTTGCAATCTGTTATTTATTACTATACCAAATACTTTACCGCCAACATCGCTCAAAGAAATCCCTCTATAATTGTTTGGATTATTAATATCACCTTTCTTGAAAATAGGTTGAATAACAGATTCAGACCAGCTGTCAGGGAATTCACCGTTATCAAACAATTTGTTAAATAATTTGAAGAAAAAATGAACTACTTGATCGTTTGAATTCTTATAGAACTCCGCAATAATACCATCAGGACCAGCTGCTTTACAGTTTTTTAGTTTTCTAAAAGCAAGCAGAATTTCTTCTTTAGAAATTGGACGATTCATGTAGCCTTCCGTTTCATCCTCTACCGAGTCCTCATTTACCATATTGTCAGTATCCGTATCCAGCAATGCTTTAAAATGTTGAAACCAGAAATCAATAGATATGTTATTTCTAGGCTGTTTTCTTTTGAAAGATGCAATATGGATAACGTCCCAAAATTCTTTTTGGTTTTTCACTGACAATATAAGTTTGTCTAGCAATGCTTGGTTGAACTGTTTTCTCTTCCACTTTAATAAATGTTTGTACTCACGTCTTGAAATAACATATTCATCTTTCTTTTTAGTTACTGAATCTACTTTTTCTTGAGATTTCACTGCACGCGAAATACCCACAACAATCTTCTAGTGTTTCTTTTACAAAGTTTACATTCTAAATCGAACCATTTACCTGAAGTCCATTGTTATTAAATGATGTTCGTTTTTTCATGGATTCAGCACTCTCTCTGATACAATCATTAAAAAATTCAAAGCATCATTCACATTAACGTCACGTAAATCATTGCAAGACCAATTTTGGTGTGAATTTCTCCACTGCACAAAATACTGGTATATATATATATATATATATATATATATATATATATATATGCACTTATCCACACATTTGATGAATAATTTTTTTTACAAAGATCAGAGATGAACTTCGAAAAAACACTCTCACTGCATGCAGATCAACGATCACAACTATAATTCACATAGTCAACATATCATAAAATTCACGTTGAAAACAAATGTCTGTGACATGCTCCAGAACAATAATGGTGCACTCATAGTCGCCTATTGCAATGCCTTCAAGCCAGATCTAATGCAGTCACATATTCACAATGATTTCCTGTTTCAGAGTATGGTCTTGATGTCGAGTCAACCATGAGACAATTATTACTAGATTTAGTGGGGATCTGAGGGCATACATCGATCGGTATAATGTTTCAATGACTATAGTCCGTATCATGAACCCAGAACGAGTGCATTTTGTTCTCGGTTGCCCAGCACTTGGACATATACGTGAAACGCTAATTAAGCCCAAATATTATAGACATCCTTCACTATTTG
>CM065738.1:52636204-52638704 GCA_033310375.1 Conus canariensis | reverse complement strand
AAATCCCGAGAAATTATCGAACTTGTGTCGCTCCCAGATTTTGACACAGATACAGCAAGAAAAAAAATGTGATGCACGTGAAAGCAAGGTCTTTTCTGAGCAGAATTGCAATCAGTTAGCACATTTGACGGGTATAAAAAGTCGCGAAATTTAGGAAGATTTAACCATGCCTGCGAGACAACGACCAAGCAACACCGACAGAGGAAGAGCGATAGCATGGTACCAAGAAGGTATTGGCTTGAGGGAGATTGGTCGACGGCTTGGAGTGAGTCACCCAGTCATTCTGAGGCTCAGAGACCGTTGGCTTAACACTGGAAGTGTTGAAGAACAGCAGGGACGTGGACGGACGAGAAGCACCTCCAGACAGCAGGATCGGTTCATTGTTATCGCTTGTCTGAGAGACCGTTCAGCCAGTGCCACAGTACTCCGAGACCAGCTACGACAAGCCAGCAACGTCAACGTCAGTACCCAGACAGTTCGGAACCGGCTCCACGACGCCAACTTGAGGTCAAGGTCCCCAGCAGTGAGATCAATACTGACCCCAGCGCATCGAGCTCATCGTCGGGCCTGGGCAGCATGTCATAGAAGGTGGACAAGAGCTGAATGGGCAACAGTACTCTTCACAGACGAGTCAAGGTTCACCCTCAGGTTCAACGACGGGCGGGTTCGCGTCTGGCGACGTCCTGGAGAACGCTACGTTGACGCTGCCGTCAGGGAGCATGACCGCTATGGAGGTGGGTCCGTGATGGTGTGGGGTGGGTTCAGCCTACGTCACAGGACCCCCCTACACCGTGTTGAAGGCCGCCTGACCGGTGCCACCTACCGCGACACCATCATCCGCCCCCTTGTGATGCCCGCCCTGAGGGCAGTTGGCCAGGGCGCCCAGTTCCAGGACGACAACGCGCTGTGCCACCGCGCCGCCATCGTGAATCAGTTCCTACAAGGGCAGCAGGTGACAAGAATGGACTGGCCTGCCAGGTCACCAGATTTGAACCCCATAGAGCATCTGTGGGACGTGCTGGGGAGGCGAGTGCGGGCCCACAACCCTCCAGCAGACACCGTGGACCAGCTGTTTCAGTTGCTGGAGCAGGAGTGGCAGGCAATCCCCCAGGACACTCTCCGCCGCCTGGTGCACTCCATGAGACGTCGATGTGACGTTTGTTTGAACGCGAACGGTGGTCATACCCGTTATTAACATCATGACATCTACCATAGACTCTTGTTACTTTTCATTTTGGGGGTATGCCTCTTTAATCAAGTGTAAAACAAAGATAATTTTTTGTCACGGTGTTTGAATAAATTTGAATGGATTGAGGAATAATAAAAATAAAATATTCAATCATTAAATTATGTTCAGCTTTGTTTTCTTTCGAACGACAGCAGTTTTCCTAAGTGGTACTTCAATTGTTTTGAGTAGTGTATATATTGTTAAAAATCAAAGAATTAAAAGGAGTCTAAAAATATCTACAGATCTGTTTCAAGCTACTGGGCTCTCGTCAGGATGAATACTTGGGTCACCCACCGCCGGTGTTTTATAGCGTGTGGGGCCCAGTTGTTGTTGTTTTCCCGTGCAGGTAAATTGCACGTGTTTTGGGGGGAATTTTCAGGTTATTGCTTGGGGTGTGTTCACTAACAACGATTTCCACTTGTGCCTGCAGTTGTTTACTATTTCTGTTTTAGTGTTTAGAGTTGCTAAGTGTGGTTTACATAGTATTAACTATTTTTCAGTTAAACATAAGTTGCATCTTTTTTTTAAATGTTGCTGTATGGTGATGCTCTTTTTATGATTTTCCAGGATATATTGTAGTTTACTTTTGCATCTTTGAGTTTCCAAATGTTCTCAGTTCTGTTTGGTTTTTGTATTTTACTTTATTGAATGACTGTTTGTGGTTTGCATATCTGGTTTTAAAGTGGTTTTCAGTAATCCCTATATATGTTTCTTTTTCATTTTCTGATGTCACATTGGCTTGGTATACAATATTGTTGTAGAGGCATTTGTTGCTTAAGGGGCACTGCTCTTTTGTGGTGCAGTTGCAAGATTTCCTTTCTTCACCCTTCTTTGCTGAATTGGTTTTTATTTTGTTGGATGCATCAATTAGATTTTTTAGGTTGGGCATACATGAATATAATAGTTTGACGGTGTTTTTGTTGAATATTTTGGACAATTTGTGCTCTTTTGGGAACGATGTTGTTAGGAGTTTGAAGAATTCTTTCCCTATGTTTGTTTTAAGTTTTCCGTCATATGGAGGGTTGTACCATATGATTTTCCTTTTCCTGTTCTTCTTACTTTTGTTCATGTTGTTGTCTGGGTTGTATTGTAATTTGTAGTTGTAACCACTTCTTTGCAGTGCTTCTTGGTATTCTACTGCTGCGTTATTGAATACTCTTTCGTTGCATGACAGGTTGGATAGTCTCTTGTTTATGCCATTGGGTATGGTCTTTAATACAGATGGTGGGTGGTTACTTTTGGTGTTTACATAAATGGGTGTGTCATTAGGTT
>CM065738.1:52628704-52631204 GCA_033310375.1 Conus canariensis | reverse complement strand
AACCATCGATACTTTTCTTTACATTCCATATCTGAATGCCAATTCTGTTTAAAAGAACAAATAAGTCTATCTCTGAATTCTGCAATAAACTGTTGCTCATTTCCTACTCCCTGGGTCATCCATACGATTCCAAAACCCTGCTCTGAAAGAACTTTCTTTACTTTATAAGCCCAGTTTTCCTTACCTCTCTCCATTTGAAAAAGCATCATATCATAGGCCTGTCTGCTCAAACGTGACTGTGGTAGTTTCAAAATTTTCAACCAGTACTTAATACACTTCAAAAATGTTGTTATATACAAAGGGTATCTGCCATTTCTCCATATAAAACGGTGTTGGATGAATGGATTGGCACTTGCAGGAAACGTTTCATAGCATACGTATGCACTTTTTCCACTTGTGGAATCTCACTTAAGCCCCAAATTTCAGCTGCATAGGTAAGTAGAGGTTTTATCTGTGCATCAAACATTTTCCAGAATATATCACAGTCAATACAATTCAGCTTTCTCAAAGATTTCAGAATTTCTATGACACCTGTTTTACCTTTTCTAGAAGATTCTTCCCAGGCATACTGAAAAGTTAATTTTGTTGAAAATAGCAATCCCAAATATTTATATGTATTGACTACTTGGACATTTGTATTTCCATAAAACCATTTTTCGTGCATTGATAAATGACCACCCATTCTGAAGACCACGATCTTTGTCTTATCCAAGTTAACTGTTAAACATAGGCGATCTGCTTCTTCTTTCAAAACATTTAACTGATTTTGCAGACCTACGACTGTTCCAGACAAAAGAATAACATCGTCAGCAAACAGTAATAAAAATATCTCAACTGCTCCAGATATCATCTGTATACCGTGTTTTCCTTTACAAGACAGTTCCATAGCCAGCTCGTTTATAAACAAAGAAAACAACTGTGGACTCAACAGGCATCCTTGTTTGACTCCATTTGGACAACTGAAATAATCTGAGTACTCACTCTTCACACGCACACATGCAAGCACCGAGTTGTAAACACCTCTAATGGCCATGTACAATTTCCCGTTGACACCACTTTTACGAAGTACATTCCACAGAGCAACGCGATTTACAGAATCAAAAGCCTTCTTAAAATCTACAAATGCAACATAGAGTTTTGTATTACAGAGAAGATATTTATGTACCAGTGAGTATAGCGTAAATATATGATCTATGGTGCTGTAATTGGCTCTAAAACCTGCTTGCTCCTCCATTATTTTCTCTTCACTCTCAGCCCAGTCTGTTAACCTTTTGTTTAGTATGTAAGTATAGACTTTACTTAAAACGCTGGTAAGTGATATTCCGCGATAGTTGTCGGGATTGTTCACATCTCCTTTTTTATAAATAGGTATAATAATAGACTTTTCCCATTCTAATGGAAAGGTGCCATTTTCAAAAAGTTGTCGAAATAAATGGACAAGGTAAACGATTACAGTTGAATTTGCATGTTTCAACATTTCTGCTACAATTCTGTCAGGTCCTGCGCTCTTTCCTGATTTTAAATGTTTAATACCAGCAACGACTTCTTCCATAGATATAGGATTATTTAATAATGGCTCATTTTCAATCTCTTCTTCTACCAAATTGGTCTCTTCCTCCGTAATATTGTTATCAAAATTATGGAAAACATACCTAAAATGATCATACCACTGTTGAACTGAAATTTCGTTATAAACAAAGCTCTTTTTATTTACAGATCTTATCAATGACCAGCACATTTTAGAATCATTAACTGAAGTTTTAAGTTTCTTTAATCTATTTTCTGAAAACTCAAGTTCTTTTATTTTCCTCAGCGTAACATACTCTTTTCGCGATGAAGCATATTCATCTCTTTTTTTATCCTTATCCTTGACTGTTTTACATCTCTGGAATCTTTTCAATAATCTTTTAACTTCCTGTTTCTTTTGTTCGCATTCATTACCAAGCCAATCATTACATGTTCTAATATTTTTACTAACAACTCGAACCATACACGCTGCAGCTCCGCACAAAGCACTTACAAATTCATCCAGACTCTCATTCACATTAATATGTAGCAATTGGCTGGCTTTCTGTATGCTGTCTTGAAATTCATCACATTCCAGTTCATATTTGAACATACTAGCATATTCTTCTGACCATAAAATTTTTTCTTCATCTTGCTGTTGTGAATGCCTCTTCCCTGGAGAGAGAGAGAGAGAGAGAGAGAGAGAGAGAGAGAGAGAGAGAGAGACAGAGACAGAGACAGAGACAGAGACAGACAGACAGACAGACAGACAGACAGAGAGAGACAGAGAGACATAGAGACAGACAGACAGAGAGACAGAGACAGACAGACAAACAGAAAAACAGACAGACAGACTTGCAGAGAGAGAGAGAGAGAGAGATAGAGAGAGAGAGGGAGAGAGAGAGGGGAGAGAGAGAGAGAGAGAGAGAGAGAGAGAACCAGACAGACAGACAGACAGACAGACAGGCAGACAGACAGACAGACAGACAGACAG
>CM065738.1:52618704-52623704 GCA_033310375.1 Conus canariensis | reverse complement strand
TTTCGATCAATGAACTTTTCTCTTATGCTATTGTAAAATTTTACAAAGAGACACACAGAGAAAGGAACACTGTACAACTTTAAAAAAAAAGACACTCACCCCGAATCGTGACTGACTTGAGATCAAAATAACATCGATGAGAATGGACATTACAAGAAAGCGAAAGTTTTGCAGTAGTCAATATAAACATGTACCTCAAGAAGCGTGCACTCTCTCTCTCTCTCTCTCTCTCTCTCTCTCTCTCTCTCTCTCTCTCTCTCTTTTCTCTCTCTCTCCACAAGAAAGCGAAAGTTGTGCAGTAGTCAATATATACATGGATCTCAAGAAGGGTGCATTCTCTCTCTCTTTCTCTCTCTCTCTCTCTTTCTCTCTCTCTTTCTCTCTCTCTTTCTCTCTCTCTCTCTCACAGAGAGAGAGAGAGAGAGAGAGAGAGAGAAGGGGAGAGGGGGCGGGCTCAGGGAAACACAAAGAGACAGAGACACTCAGAAAGGAACACTATACAACTGAAAGAAAGACACAATCACCCGGAAGTGCAAAAAAAAGACAAACAGAAAGAAAGAAAGACTCAAGACTCAAAATTTTTTATTCAGATAAAGGCCTAGGCCCCTTACTGAAGGGGGATGCACATAAACTGAACTAAACAATAAAAAGAATCCAATGACATCAACGAATACAATAATCAATAACCAAATAACATTTTTCTTGAAATACATTGAAAAATACCATTCTACGAGCTCACGATTTGCAGCCTGTTGAGAGCTTGGTAAATGTACATAGTTAAATCTTTTAATGTGGTCTCATTCCTAGTTGACATTAGCAAAGTTAATTTAAAAATACATGGAACCTTGTAGTATTTTGGCTGGATAAATTTTACCCTAAGATCACTCAGGGCAGGGCAGCAGAATAAAAAGTGTACTTCATCTTCTTTACCGATGTTACATAGACGGCAGGTAAGCATATTTTCATTTAGAAATTACCAAAGACGTTGAATTTGATCGTGTTCACCGCTTAAACTCTAGGTCAGACTCCCCCATCATTGCACGATGTACCTTTTATAAAGATAAAGAGATGATTTTGCGAGCAAAAAAGAAGTTAAAGGATACACAGATTTTTGTTGGTGAAGACTTTTCTTTCAGAGTGAGGGAGATTAGAAGAAAGCTTTCACCGCACCTGAAGTTAGCCAGAAGCCAAAATAAAAAGGCGTTCATGATCTATGACCATCTTGTTGTTGAAGGAACTAAGTATGGTCTAGACGGCAGTGATAATCTTGTTCCACTGAAATCAAGATACGGCCGGCCTTGTAATTTGAAATTGTCCTGCCTACAAGGTTCAACAGGTGTCAAAAATATAAGGTCACCTCATGATGTCAGGGAAAAATATGCACGAGCGCGAAGAGTTAGTGGGTCAGTGAACTGTGCCAAGTTAAAACCGGCGTGCGATGTGTCCGTGCAGAGCACGGGCTGCTCGAACGTTGAACAACTTCGCCATGTGAATGGCATTGGTCGTGTCAGTGTGTCAAATGAACATGTAATGTATGATTTGTCAAATGATTGTGTTTCTTGTATGGTAAGCCTTGACGATAATGATGAAGAGAATACTAAAAGAAATACCACCTCATATGCTAATACTGTAAATAATTGTGCTATGTGTTGTGAGATTTCGAAATGTACTGAAAGTAGATGTGATAGTGCGACAGGAAATGTATCTGTCAATGATGGTGAAAGTGAGACTGACACTGGGGACTATGTGACTGTAGATAGAACAGACAAATATGACTGTGTGACAGGTGACTATATCGCTGGGAGTGAAATGGATTGTAAGGGTGATAACATGACTGGGGAACATATGGAAATCGAAGCGTACTGTGCGAGTTTACCTGCCAATTGTACATCTAAAAATGATAATAAAAATAACGGATCTCATACTCATGGTAAGGAAATATACTCTGATGATGGTTGTGAAAATGGTAAGTTTGTGATTGTTGGAAATGTAAGTAAGTATAAAAGCAAATGTAAAAACGGATGAGTTGTGTAAAAACAGTAATAAGGAATCAAAAGAAACGGATGACAATCTCCATGACCTTGAGCGAACGGGTGATGGAAGCTATGCAAGTGGCGCGGATGGAGATAGTTGTTTGAGTGAAAGCTCTGGAAACGTAGATACACCTGTAAATACAGTATCATTTTTGCATTGGAACGTGTGTGGTTTATTATCAAAATTGAATGATGCAGATTTTGTTAACTTTGTCTCTTCCTTTGATTTTGTATCGTTAGTAGAAACGTTTGTAGAAAATTTTGATGATAAAATTTTTCATGATCATGAAATATTTTTCAAACCTGCTGTAAAATTAGCAACGCAAGGGAGATGTTCTGGAGGCATTATGGTTTTGATTCGTAAATCTCTTCTCCCTTTCATTAATCCACTTGATTGTGACAACAAGTATTGTCTATTGTTTATGTTGGAAAAAGATCTTTTAGGACTAAATAAAGATATCCTGCTTGTCTGTGCTTATGTACCTCCAGAAAATGCTCCATATTACTCATTGTATGGTTTTGATAACGGAATAGATATGTTGGAGGAGTGTGTTGTCGAGAAATTACTGTGTTTAGATGATGCTGATGTATTAATGTGTGGTGACATGAATGCTAGGACTTCTAATATCTTTCCTGAAACTTTACATGATTACAAACTCCATGTCAACCATACTAAGGATGTAAATAATCAACCACAGAGATATTCTGAAGACACTGTATTCAACTCTTATGGAAAAAAGCTACTAAGCATGTGCACTGTTTTGGACCTATGTATTTGTAATGGTGTATGTATTGGTGACCTTGAAGGCCGTTATACGTATATTTCAGACACAGGAAGTAGTGTCAATGATTACTTTCTGTCATCAGGAAACTTGTTTGATTTTTTGTATGATCGTCTAACATTAAGGGTTGTCGAAAGAATTGAATCTGATCATTTACCTCTTTTATTGTGTATTCGAATGCAAACAGAAAAAGAATGTATTAGTCGCAGGCCTATTATAGAAAGTGCTCAATTTATAACTAAGTATTGTTGGAAAGAAACCTATGCTGAACGTTTCACTCTTGCCATGAATTCACATCATGTTCATCAGAAATTAGAAATTGCAGAAGCTCTTGTATATAGAAATGTAAATGAATCTCTGAACATGTTTAATCAGATTGTTAAAGAGCAAGCCAGTCACATGGAAAGAAAGATACAGGTAGATAGAAAAATCAAAGAGAAGGGTTGGTTCGATCATGAATGTAGACGAGCGCGACGTGAAGTACGAAGCTTGCTGAGAAGGTTTAGAAAAACGTTAGACGTAAAGATTAGAAAAAGACTTTGCATTGCGAGACGTGAATATAAAAATCTAAATAGAAGAAAACAAAAAGATCGTAACGATTCGTTAGTAAATGAATTGGTAAATTCTGTAAAAAGTCAAAAGGATTTCTGGGACACAGTACACAAGATTTCGAAAAGGAAATCCCAGCCTTCAAATGATATATCTGTAAATGAATGGTTTGATCATTTCAAAACTGTCTTAGAAAAAGACGAAACAGAGATAACTGAAGGTATCTCCATTGAAGACAATGATGAGAATGTAATTGATAGGCCAATAACTAAAGAAGAAGTTTTACATGCCATTAGAAAACTCAAGAATGGTAAGTCTGCTGGACCGGATGGACTTATAAGTGAGTTTTTCAAAAATTCCGGTGAGTTTGTTGTTAATTTCCTCGTAACATTATTTAACCATTTATTTGAAAATGGAATTTATCCGAAAAACTGGACAGAATCCATAATTATTCCTTTATTTAAGAAAGGTAATGTTAATGACGTAAACAACTATAGAGGTATCTCTTTATGTGACGTAAGTAGTAAGTTATATAGTTCAATTATTAATAACAGATTACTAGAATGGATTAGCCAGAATGATATTACAGGTGAGCACCAGGCCGGATTTAAGAAGGGATATTCAACGATTGACCATATTTTTACTTTATTTGCTGCTATCCAAAAACAATTTGCCTATAACAAAAAATTGTATGTTGCCTTTGTGGATTTTGAAAAGGCATTTGACTCTATTTCTAGAAAGTTGTTGTGGCCAGTTTTGATCAAGAACGGAATCAAGGGTAAGTTGTATCGCTGTGTTAAAAGTATGTATGAAGAAGTAAAGGCAAGAGTAAGATCTGGGGCATCATTGTCTGATGCGTTAAAATGTACACGTGGGGTTAAGCAAGGAGATGTTTGTAGTCCCGTTTTGTTTTCACTATTTATAAATGAACTGGCTTTGGAAATAATTGAGAATGGTCTTCATGGAGTTACGTTCGATTTCATAGAACCGTTTATTCTACTTTTTGCTGATGACATTATTTTATTGTCTATAACAGTAGTCGGTTTACAAAGGCAGTTGAATAGCTTATATAATGCTGCAAGTAAATTAGAACTAAAAGTAAACATGGACAAAAGTAATATTATTGTTTTTCGTAAGGGTGGATATTTGTCAGCGAGTGAGAAATGGAACTATGGAAATGAGAAAGTTCAGGTAGTAAATGCATATAAGTATCTTGGAATATATTTCTCAACAAGACTTAGTTTCAGTTTTGCATGTCAAAATATAGCTAACAAAGGAAAGAAAGCACTTATTCTCTTATTTCACATTCTGTATAAACTAGATTGCAATGCTTTCAGCGTGTTTAGTAAACTATTTGACTCTCAGATCCAGCCAGTGTTACAGTACGGTGCGGAAATATGGGCTTTTGAGAAAACTACGGAAATAGAAAAAGTACATTTGTTTGCATTGAAACGCTTCCTTAATGTCGACATTCGAACGCCAAATGACCTTGTTTATGGCGAACTAGGTAGATACCCTATTTACCTCAATTCATATGTGAAATGTATCAAATACTGGCTGAAACTGACAAGAATGAATGAAGACAGATTGCCTTTTAAAGCGTACAAAATGTTATTTAAGTTAGATGCCAATGGTA
>CM065738.1:52598704-52608704 GCA_033310375.1 Conus canariensis | reverse complement strand
GGAAGCGAATTTCAAAGTGAAGAAAATAAGCATTTTGTGTGTGTGTGTGTGTGTGTGTGTGTGTGTGTGTGTGTGTGTGTGTGTGTGTGTGTGTGTGTGTGTGTGTGCCTCATGCTTGCAATTGTGTATGTGTAAGTGTGCATGTGCGTGCGTGCGTGCGTGTGTGAGTGTGTGTACGTGCGTGCGTGCGTGCGTGGCGTGCGTGTGTGTGTGTGTGTGTGTGTGTGTGTGTGTGTGTGTGTGTGTGTGTGTGTGTGTGTGTGTTGTGTCTGTGTCTGTGTCTGTGTGTCTGTGTCTGTCCGAAGCATGTGAACATTATCCTATCACCATTCCCTACACTTATATTCTGCTCCCGCGGCCCATCTGATATCTTCAGTCTTATCACGCATACACACGCACGCTCGCCCCCCCCTCCCTCCCCCCCCCCCCCACCACACCGCGCGCGCAACCCTGCATGCACGCACCCACCCACGTGTATACATGCACACACACACACACACACACTCTCTCTCTCTTCTCTCTCTCTCTCTCTCTCTCTCTCTCTCTCTCTCTCTCTCTCTCTCTCTCTCTAACATTTTCGTAAGCATTGCAACTTCTGCTTATCTCATCTGCCCTCAAACCCTGCTATCAATCAAACACACAAACAAAAATCAAACCACACACAACAAAATTGGAGGGAGTTAAAAAAAAAGGCAACAACAACAACAAACAGTAAAACACACACACACACACACACACACACACACACACACACACACACACACACACACACACACACACACACACACACACGAAATGAATAAACAGACAAATCATAGAAGCAATAGATGGACCGCAGAAGGAAAACACGCATGGCCGTGGGCCGAATCCAATAACTGTGCCGTGGTTCATCTGTACTTAGTGGGGGGTGGTCAAACGTGGAATAATAGGGATCATTTGCTGCGTGCAGGTTTGAGGCCTGAGTTTCTCACATTTACTGCTTTCTTTTTTGTTTTTTAGCAATTCCTTTTCGATGGATGTGAAGGGGGTGCTGGGGGGAAGGGGGGAGGAAGGAAGGAAGGAAGAGAGTGGATGGGTAAATGGGAAGGGTGGGGGGGGGGGGGAGAGACAGGGGTATCAGGAAAGGGGAAGAAGAGGGTAGGTTAGGATGGAGGGACGGGGTGGGGGTGGGGGAAGGTGTGTGTGTGTGGGGGGGGGGGGGGGGGAAGAGAGGATAGGGTTGATATGAGGGGACGGAGGGAGGTACTCTAGGATAAAAAGAGTACGGCTCCTGAGGGACACATCTTGTGTGAAAAAAGTTCAAGCGATGCATCTGCCGTCATTAAAAGGGTAATTATTATCCAGATGGTTTAGAAAATAAACAAATAAATAAATAAACCGGCAATTGCCATCACACAAAAAGTGTAGTTATCATCAAGAGGAGTAACCGCTGTTACAAAAAGCGAATGTCATCGAAAAGAAAAGACAAATTGGAACTGTCATTATGCATGAATAATTGTCAGGGGAAGTAATCAGCGTAAGGTAAAGGGATTCTCATTACTTTGAGAGCAGTTGTCGCCCTCTAGTAATGGTCGTTGAAAAAGAAAGATCGTCGTTATGAAAAGATGGCTGCTGTTGTGAAAAAAAAAAAAGGAGTAAAAAAGTAATTGTCATCATCTATCAAACAAACAAAAACTGTCCAGTTTAAAACGAATAATAGTCATGATGAAAAGCACAACCCTTGCTTTCATCGAAAAGAGAGATGTTCTTCTAAGGAGTGATCATCATCATAGGAAAAAGGTTTTTTTTCATTATGAAAATAATGAATGCTGTTATCTATAAACTAACGGCAAAATATGAAACGCCATTGCCATGATGAAAAGGGTAATGTGTGATCGCCAGAAGAAGCGTATTAAAAGTTACTTTCAAAGTAACCGTTGGGTACAGCCCTATCATGTATTCTCTGACCAAAATGGAATCTTCGTCGTCCTCATTCTAATCGATCAGCATTTAAAAAGATGTCTTAACTTCTGCGACCCTTCATGCCCCGTCTCATGGTGACATCAGTTGCTATGTCCTCTCCACGTCTGTAGCCGTCGGGGTCACCAATATCGGCGAGTCCATGGGGGCTGTCGTTGGATGGACTTGGTGGCGCCCTCCGGAGGGAGAGCTCACTCACGCCAGTTCCGCGACGAAGCAATAATTTTCGTCAGAAGGAGGCTTAGAAGGTGGTGTCCTGCGTATGTTGTATTAGAATAGGCACTACTGAATACCGCCGAAGTGACTCGGCAGCAGTGCAGTGTCTCCTCCGGTGGGTTGCCTCTTGACCTGACGTTGACTGCTCCATGTGGCTTGTCGGTGCACTGGCTGTGCACGAGGGGTCGGAATGAGCGGTGTGGGTACAGTGCCACTGAGGTGGTACAGAAGATGGGACAGCGCAAAAGAAAAACAAAATAGAGAAAGAAAGAAAAAAAACGGGGTGGGGTGGGGGGTATGTTTGAATAGTTAACATGGTGGTGAACTTCACAGTTGAGTCATTCTTAAACATAAACAATACTTTCATTATTATCAAGTTCACTGGAGAGTTTTCAAAAACTTGGTAGGAGGTATGGTTTCAAAGAAATCCAACTGTGCTCTCATAAATATGAACTTGACCTTAAATATTGTTAGAAAATAATCGGAATTGTTGACTAATCAACTATATCGTAGTTTTTTCAAAGGTTTAGAATCATGTTAAAACAATAAAAAGACAATAACAAGGTCAACTTCACCGTAAATGTCACTTCAAAACGATCAGAGTAATGGTCATAATTACCAACTTCATCATAAATGTCCTTTCTAAGAAAAAAAAAAAGAAAGAAAAATCAGAATGAAAGCGGGGAGTGGCGGTTTAAATCGTCAGGCCTACTGCGCCCTGTCTGAATGAAATCAGCTGTTGAAATACCACCACAAGCAAAGCAGTTTGCTTTTTGTTTGCTTGTTTAGATTGATGTCGTTGCTTGTTACCTCAGCCGAGGAGAGCGTGTCTACACCCATGCCTGTTTGTCTGTTTATTTCCTTTGTCTGTTAACATGATTGCGAAGGGGAAAAGGGAAAGAGAAAGGGAGGGATGGGGTGGGGTGGGGGTACGGAACCTGTTTTTGATCAAACGTTCTCAACAGATGGAAAGTGGACTGGGAAGAATCTGTTCCATTTTAAAGCGGACTGTGGTCACATCGGTGGATCATGATTGGCTCAGTTTTCTCCAGACATTGTTTCTTTATTAACCTTCTTATGTATTTATTTATTTATTTATTTATTATCATTATTTTATTTATTTATTTATTTATTTAATTCATGTTATTTATTTATAGTTATTTATTCTTTACTTTTATATAATATATATATATATATATATATATATATGTTTAATTATTTATCTCTGCATCTCTTTATGTATTTATCTATGTATTCATTCATTTATTGGCTTGCTTAATTTGAAACCTCATTATGATTTATTCATGTATTTGTTTGTATATATATATATATATATATATATATATATATATGTGTGTGTGTGTTTGTGTGTTGTGTGTGTGTGTGTGTGTGTGTGTGTGTGTGTGTTTTCTTTTTTTTTTTTTTTTTGCTTATTCAAAATGGCTGATTCTGAGTAGCTCAAAGATTATTATGATCATTACTATTATCATTATAATTATTACTATCAATTTCAGTAGTAGTAGAGTAGTAGTTAGTAGTGTAGTAGTAGTAGTTGTAGTATATAGTTAGTATAGTAGTAGTAGTCCTGTGGTTGTGGTTATCACGTAAAACTGAAAACCAATCGTGTAAATCTTATGGAAAGATGGCCCGTGTACTAAGTACAAACTTGTGAATGTTCGTGAGGATCCATATGGTAGATCCGGATCCAGCAACATATCCAGAATTCGTACAGCAAAGCTACTTCAAACTTCCCAGGGAACATGAACACTTCAAAGTTTCTGTCTCTAGTTGATCGCTATCTGTGAGGTAATGCATTTGTTTTCTCGTGTGGGATATCATAACTTGCAAGTGATACAGACGTTGGCAGTTTGTGTCTTCTAACATGCTGTTGAAATGACCCATGGGAAGTAAGTTTGTCCACGTGCTGTTGAAATTATCTATGGGAAGTAACTCAGCCCGCATGCTGTTGAAATGATCCATGGGAAGTAATTCAGTCCACACGCTGTTGCGAGAATCCACGGGAAGCAGTTCAGTCCACGTACTGTTGAAATGATCCATGGGAAGTAACTTAATCCGAATCCAGACGCTCTAGATACATCAACCTCTCTAAAGCAGGAAATTTCACATGGCGAATGTCCAATAAGTGAACAGAAGGCACAGGCTTACATGGCGAGTGAGAGTGTAAAAAATGGAAGAAGAAGAAGAAGAAGAAGAAGAAGAAGAAGAAGAAGAAGAAGAAGAAGAAGAAAAGAAGAAGAAGAAGAAAGAACGAAACAACAACAACAACAACAACAATAATAATATAAAAAAGGGTCGAAAAATGGAGCCCCCCCCCTCCCCCTCCCTCACCCAAACAATAAGGGGGGGAGGGGGGAGACTGTGGGAGGAAATAGGAGCCTGAGAGTGAAAAGAAAAGCAAAATCAGACCAAGCCAAGCATTAGTTCCCCTTGCCGTTACACAGCAGATCAATTCGCTCTGAGAACATGTCCAGGATTCGTTGGATAGGCGATGGCGGTCAATGCTCTTCCGAATGCCTTTCTTCGTGTTTGTTTGTTTGTTTGTTTTTGGCTTGCTTGTTTTCGTTTTGGCTTCCCTGGGTCCCCTTCGTGACTTTTGTTTTAATGCTGTGTTGTGTGTGTGGGTGTGTGTTGTGTGTGGTGTGTGTGTGTGTGTGTGTGTTGTGTGTGTGTGTGGTGTGTGTGTGTTGTGGAAAACGTAGAGGATGGGGAGGGCAAGGGAGGGAAGAGAGAGCAGGGCACAAAGCAGGAGGGAGAGGGAAGTTCAGCGCTAAGTTTACTCCCTCCCTCCCTCACCCTCCTCCTCCTATCCTATTCAACTCCTTTCCTGCCACCCACCTCCACCCCCTCTTCTTTCTACACCCACCCACCGTCTTCAGTTGATAATTCCCTCTTTTGACACGAGTTCTGCCCCATACTGACTGGTGCTTTTGCAGACACCCTGTGTAGGAGCGACCGGAGGATCCTGGTGTCAGCATTCCGCGTCTCTCTCCTCCCCCCCACCCCACCCCACCCACCCCCAACCCCACCCCCCGCGCTCTCTTTCTTCTCCACTTCCCGTTCCCTCTTTCTCTCTTTTCACCTGCGCCAATTTATAGTTCTCAGTCTCACATAGTGTAGGACGAGAGAAGTGTCTGATGGTATAGAACAACACTTTTACATTTTTTGTTTGTTGTTGTTTCTTTTTCAATGCGTTGCATGTCGAGTCAGAATTGTTGTTGTTGTTGTGTTGTTGTTGTTGTTTTCCCCACTAAGAAGTGCAACCCGATCATATTTTCACCGTGCTCGTTTGTTTGATTATTTACTTCGTTGAAATGGTGGGCTGATTAACAAGCTGATTAACTAGCTTGTTGGTCGTCCGCTTTCTTTCTCACTTTACTTTGTTATTATTCGTTTACTCTTTTCTTCGTTTACTTTCTTGTACATTTACTTTTTATTTATTTTGGTTCTTCTCATTGTTACAAACCCAGCCTGCCATTTTGTCTTTCTTCACTTACTTTGTTTCTAACTTCGTAACACACTTACTTTTCTTTTTTTTTTTTTTTACTCACTCGTTTCGTTTTTTTTACGTCATGATTCGCATTGTTTCTCAATATCTTACTCACTCACTTTGTCTTTTGCTTTGCTAATAAACTTTTATGTTTCTTAATTTGCTACCAAACTCTGGTACTCACTTTGTTCCTCGTGTTCTTTGTCACTCTTTTTCGTTACTCACTTTGTTACTAAACTCACTTTGTACATCGTTTTATTATCGTGCACTCATTTTGTTGCTTGTTGCATTTATTCCTTACACGGTCAGTTTCTTACTTACTTGCTTTCTGACTGATTGATTTATTTACTTACCTACGTACTCACTTACACATTCACTCACTGACTCACTCACCCACTCAATAACTCACTCATTCATTCACTCACTCACTTACTCTCTCACTGGCTGACAGACTGACCGACTGATTCACTTACGTACGTACTTGCTTACACATTCACTCACTCACGCACCCACTCACTCACTCATCACTCACTCACTCACTCACTCACTCACTCACCCTCACTAACTCACTCACTTCCTTCCTTCCTTTCTTCTTTCCTTTCATCATAACGTATATACATACAGACTTACTTAATTACTTACTCACTCACTCACTCACCCCCTTCCTTCATATCTTCCTTCCTTCCTTCCTTTCTTATTTACTTACTACTATGCTTACACTTAACAGTTCATTTATTGATGATTAGGGTTGGTTTTTTTTTTTCATTTAGTTGTTTGTTTGCTGGCTTTCACAAGACAATGTCTTTTCTTTTCTTTCTTTGTTTTTGTCTTACTTCAAAACGCGCGTCCACGACGTATCATCTTTTTTTTCACCCACGCTCCTGATGACGTCACACACCCCAGCGCCGACGTGTCGTCACACTTCTCCTCCATCAGCAGCAACGTCATCGTGACCAACGACGGCAACGTGACGTGGCTGTCCATGGTGATCTTCAAGTCCTCCTGCCCCATCAACGTGCGTTACTTCCCCTTCGACTGGCAGAACTGCTCCATGTGGTTCGCCTCCTGGACCTACGATGGCTTCCAGATGAAACTGCTGATGAACAGGTAGTCTGATTCTTCTTCTTCTTTCTTCTTCTTCTTCTTCTTCTTCTTCTTCTTTCTTTTTTCTTCTTCTTCTTCTTCTTCGTCGTCGTCGTCGTCGTCGTCGTCGTCGTGTCGTTCTTCTTCTTCTTCTTCTTCTTCTTCTTCTTCTTTTCTTCTTCTTCTTCTTCTTACATAGAAGAGTAGTAGTAGCAGCAGCAGCAGCACAGCAGCAACAACAACAACAACAACAGCAGCAGCAGCAGCACTAGTAGTCGTGGTAGTAGCAGCAGCAGTAGTAGTAGTAGTAGTAGTAGTAGTAGTAGTAGTGTGTAGGTGTGTGGTGGTGGTGGTGGTGGTGGTAGTAGTAGTAGTAGTAGTAGTAGTAGTAGTAGTAGTGTGGTGGTGGTGGTGGTGGTGGTGGTGGTGGTGGTAATAGTAAGTAGTAGTTAGTATTAGTATAGTATGAGTAGTAGTAGTATAGTAACATACTTTAGTTTAATGGATCTTCGCACAATTTA
Organism: Conus canariensis; assembly: GCA_033310375.1. NCBI lineage: Eukaryota > Metazoa > Mollusca > Gastropoda > Neogastropoda > Conidae > Conus > Conus canariensis. The sequence goes on along the minus strand of CM065738.1, from coordinate 52,601,417 downwards.
ACGAGTCTGTCTTTGGCCTGCATTCACTTTGTCTGTTAAACTTACTAAGTGTGTCTCATGTTCTTGTTGACAAGGAAACAAACGAACGAAGAAACAAACAAACAAAACAAACAAACGCACGAACCAACGGATGGCTATGGCCAGAAGAAAAACCTTCGCGGAAGCTGTAAATATTACAAGTGCTTTATATATCATAAATGATGTTTCCACTCGAAAGCCTTACTAGCTGTCTGTGAACTTCACAAACAGGGAAGTGTTAGCATCGCTGCTTAGAGTTTCAGATTTGAGACCGCATTTTGTGCCCTCCAAGACAGACTGACGCCGCAATAATGATCGAACTACCCAAGGTGCTTAAACATTCGTGGAGAGCTACCATTACATCGTAGTTCACAACAAATAGGATATAAAAGTGCATGTGTGTGTAGGGGAGGGGGGGGGGGGGGGGGGGGGGGGGTAAGACTTTTTCCAAAGTGTATGTGTCTAAATAAATGGTTTTCATTCGTTCCCCATCTTGTTGATGAAGAGACGTGATGGTTCGAGCTTTGTTTTCATTGTCCAGAATGGTGCTTGTTTTGCTATGGAAGAAGATCTAAGAGGTCGAAACGCGCTGTGTATTGTCTTGTGATTTCTTTATCCCTGTTGTCTGGCGGATTAACTATAATGTCCTTTCTAAAAATCCGTTTCAATTTCCGCCTGTGAAACAAAATAGTTCACCGCTTGTCATTATCAATTATCATCCTAGAATCCAAATTCAGATGGTGAATCCTGCCCCCCCCCCCCCCCTCCCTTTTGAAGTGGAGGAGGGTAAAATATAAACCAATACGACGGATTCATGATGAACAACTTAAACACCGAGCACATATTAGGATGTAAGCCAACTAAGGGTGAAAAGAAAAACATCAAAATTAACTTTTTGCAACCATGTGAGAAGCGATTACAAATGTGAATGAGCTGAATATTGTGTCGTGCAGTCCAGAGGGAGACATTTCCAACTACATCCCCAACAGTGAGTGGGAGCTGGCGGCCATGGTGGTGGAACACAACATCAAGTTCTATTCGTGCTGCAAGGTCAGTCTCCTTGCTTCCTCCTTTTGCTTCCCCCTCCCCCCCCCCGACAACCCCACCCTCCTCCCCTCTTGTTGTCTGTCTACGACATCTTCTCCTCTTCCTTCTCCTCCCCCCCCCCCCCCCCTTCTTCCTTTTCTTCCACAATATCTTCTTCGTGTTTTGTTTCTTCTTGTTCTAGTTCTACTTCTCTTCTCTCTTTTTTTCCCCTTCTCTCTTCTCCTCTTCCCTCTTCTCTTCTTCTTCCCTTCTTCTTCCTTCTTCTTCTTCTCTTCTTCTTCTTCTTCTTCTCTTCTTCTCTTCTTCTTTCTTCTTCTTCTTTTTCTCTTCTCTTCTTCTCTTCTCTCCTTCTTCTTCTTCTTCTTCTTCCTTCTCTTTTCTTCTTCTTCTTCTTCTTCTCTTCTTCTTCTCTTCTCTTCTTTTCTCTTTCTTCTCTTCTTCTCTTCTTATCTTCTTTTTCTCTCTTTCTTCTTCTCTTCTCTTTCTCTCTTCTCTTTCTTTTCTCTCCTCCTCCTCCTCCTCCTCCTCTCCTCCTCCTCTCTTCTTCTTCTTCTTCTTCTTCTCTTCTTCTCTCTCTTCCTCTCTCCTTCTTCTTCTGGTCGCAAACTGTAACATCATGGAATCCACCAAGACAAACCCCATTCAAGACTATGAAAACGAAGAGCACACGATCACTTATTCCTCAAACTGACCGCAAAATGGAAAGATGTGGAATCCACATCCATTCCACATTCCACATCCATATTGTGCCCAATTCAAGGAGGTAAGTAATTGTTCGGTTCTTCCTGCTCATTGTCTTACAATTCACGTCCCATTTCGCGCCCCAAAATTCAGGAGCTAAGTGATTGTTCGTTCTTCGTGCTCACTGTCTTGCACGTTGTTCATCTTGCCTGAAGAAGACGAAAGAGGTCGAAACGCGTCGTATTTTGTCTTGTCATTTGTTTGTCTCTATTGTTGGGCGGAACAGTAATTCTCTTAAGTTTGTTCTGATTTCCGACTGCAGTCAGCTCGCTTTGAAACTATGTTCAGCGCAGTTAGGCCAGTTCCAATCCGCTACAACCAAGCTGTTGGACAATCCTCCAACCTTTCTTCTTTCTCCCCTTCTGTGTGTATAATCCGCTGAGTCGTAGCCACGCGACCGTTCTTCATCAATTGTCTCATCTTTGTCGTTAATTCCTTTATCCATCAGCTTCAAAACATGCGTAATGTGGTCTGAAAACTTAGCGGATGTTGTGTAGCGTAATATGGACTAGTCCGCACGCAGTGACGCCTCCTTGATGAAACGTGTATAATCGCTATTAATACTACAACTACTATCGTCATATTCTCTCGTAGTAATCCTCACTTTTTATGTGTTTTTTTTTTCAATATTTTATCATTATTCATTATCATAATTATTAGTATCATTGATATCATTATAATTATCATCGTTACTATTTTCACTCGCATCATGTCTTCCCAACGGTTTCGTTTTCATCCAACGCCCATCTTGCGCCGAATTTGAGAGAAGAGAATCGACTGCTCGTTGTTTCTTTTCATTGTCCTGAATGTTGTTCATCCTCCCTGAAGAAGACCTAAGAGGTCGAAAACGTCGTGTTTTCTTTGACGTTTGTCCCTGGTATCTGGCGGATGTGGTTTAAATTCCCGT
>CM065738.1:52581204-52586204 GCA_033310375.1 Conus canariensis | reverse complement strand
TACTTCTTTCCTTGGAGAACTGTCTCCTAATGTGCATGGTCGAGTCAGGTGATCAGTCTTAGATTTTTGCTTCCCTACATCTGGCCTGGCCTGAGAAAAATCCCCTACTTTTTTTTTTCTCAAACTGATAATTCTGATATTACAGTATTGTCAATGAGTGTAGGAAATGAAGTGTGTGTGTGTGTGTGTGTGTGTGTGTGTGTGTGTGTGCGCGCGCGCAGCGTGCGCGGCTGCTGTGCGGTGTTGTGTGTGTGTGTGTGTGTGTGTGTGTGTGTGTGTGTGTGTTATGTACCTGTGTGAGCGCACACGTGATGAGTGTTGTGTGTGTGTGTGTGGTGTGTGTGTGTGTGTGTGTGTGTGTGTGTGTGTGTGTGTGTGTGTGTGTGTAAACGCATGTGTGATATTAAAGTGCATGGCTTTCTGTGTGCGTGCGCGCGCGCTGCGCGCGGTGTGTGTGTGTGTGTGTGTGTGGTCGTGTGTGTGCTGTGTGACTGATGCGAGGCTCAACAACAACAACAACAACAACAACAACAACAACACACACACAAGTCCTCTGCCATGTCTCTATCTCCTTTCCCTTTGCAGGAGTACAAGCCGGGCGCTGAGCACGTCAACATGGGCCGCATCGACATCCGCCTGGACGGAGGAGACCCCCCTCCGCCCCACACCCCCTTCCCTTTCCCTCCCCACCACCACAACCACTCCCCCTGCCACCACCCCTCGCACTCCCAGCCCGGCCCTTTACCCCCTTCCCCCCACGGGGACCACCCTTCCCACCCTTCCCCTTTCAACGGCGGTGGAGGGGGGACCTCCTCCTCCTCCTCCTCCACCCGCTTCGTGTTCCCCCTGCATCAGCCGCAACGCACACGATCGCCCTGCCTCCACAGCAACTCTTGTTGTTCCATCCCCCTCCTCCCCCTCCTCCCCCGACCGCGGCGGGAGGCGGCCACGCTGGCAGCAGTGACCTGGGTGGTGGGGGTGGTGGTGGTGCCCACGCAGGTGGAGGCGTAGGCCGGGGCGGAGGGAGTTGCTACGGGGGCGCGCACGCGCACGCGCACGCGGGGCTGTTCGGGGACGGGAGCGGAGGGGGGGAGAGCTTCGAGCTGCAGTTCTCGCGCGTGCTGCAGAAGGTGTACCAGACGATCGAGCGCAACGAGATGCGCGTGCTAGAGCAGGACAAGCGTGACGTCATCAAGCTGGAGTGGCAGCAGGTGGCCCAGATCGCCGACCGCTGCCTGCTCTTCTGCTTCGTCACCGCCACCGTCACCATCACCGGCGTCGTTCTCTTCCAGTCGCCCTCCAATGTGCAGGTGTGAGGTGGGGGTGGGGTGGGGGTGGGGAAGGGTGTGTGTGGGATGGGGGTGAGAGGGTGGGGGGGAGTGGGGGCGAGTGAAAGGGAATGCCGGGTGTGTGTGTGTGTGTGTGTGTGTGTGTGTGTGTGTGTGTGTGTGTGTGAGTCGCGTTGCAAGATGTGAAGAGGAAGGTGGAGGGGGGAAGCTGTTCTGTAACACGCTGACGTCATGGCCTTCGCTTTCTGATTTCACAGGCGTGAGGTGGCGGGGGGGGGGGGGGGGGGGGGGGGGGATGAAGGGGGATGCAGGTGTCTGTGGTTGTGTGTGTCTGTGAGCCTCGTTGCAGGATGTGACACGGGAAGGGGAGCGGGGGAGGTGGTGGCGTTCAGATGTTCAGGCTACACGCTGACGTCATGGCCTTGACTTTCTGAGTTCGCAGGCTAGGCGTACAGCAGATGCTGACGTCCAAGACTTGGCCAGGTTGTCAGTGGAGAGCGCAAGAATGGAGCAATACAAGATGCAAATCTTGAAACAACGTCAGCACATTGACAGGGTGACGAGATGTACAGATGGCAAGTCGTGAGTGTTTTGTGTTTCTTCACAGTGGGTACTCCACCAGCTGCTCAGATGCAAGTCGTGGTTTCAGATGTCAAAGGGGTTGACAGGGGGACGAACCGATGGCCAGATGCCAGCCAGCCTTGGCACAGCCATCTGTAGGTTGACAGGTGGGGAATCAGTCTTCAGGCGCAAGAGGTGTCAGACGTTTTCAGCCATGAAGCGAGGCTTCGGTGCCAATCGTGGCCCAGGTGTCTGCGGGTTTATAGACGTCGATCAATGTAAAATGCAAGTCTTGGAACACGCGTCAGCAGGTTTACAGACGCGAATCAATGTAAAATGTGTAAGTCTTGGTCCACGGTGTCAGCAGATTTAACAGACATGAATCAACGGCAGACGTAAGTCTTGGTCCAGTACTAATTGATGCTGGAATGCAAAATGCACGTTCAAGTTAATGTAAGTATACCCACAATGCAGTTGTGTGAAGCGAGGATCAGTTGCAACTTTGTCGCTGGGTGTCAATAACCTCCAAACGAAATGCTGAGACGTGCAACGATCAATGTTCTACTCAACAGTGGCATAATTGGTTTTTTTTTTTTTTAAGATGCAAGCCGGGGTGGTTTTGTGAGCTGTCTTCAAACGTGAGATACTGCGCTGGACCGATTTGGTGGCTGGAATTCAAGAGAAACTGATGCTGAAATTTGAGACGTATCCAGTTTTTTTTTCCTGTTTTTTTTTTCTTCTTTTTTTTTTGCGAAGATGTACAGGTACGACTCATTGCGACTTGAAGTTAGTAAAAGGGGTCTGCTTTTCTGGAAAATATTATTCCTTGTTGTTTGCGTTTAAATTAATAACGTCTGTGTATTTTTTTTTTTTTTTTTTACTATAATCAGGTGCTCATGAGAATGTACATGTGTGAGCTCGCTCCTGGGCATTAAACAGGTGATAGTTCACCTTCCCTCAGAACTCTGACCCGTGTCACTGACAGACAGATATGAAGACTACAATCGGTGTTGATACTGACATACGAGTCTATTACCTGATGTCAGCAATATCCATGAGTAGTGAATATAGTTGAAAACTAATCAATTTAAGCTATGCTTGGGGGGGGGGGGGGGGGGTTCAAAGTTTGAGGGTGATCCGGTTTCAATCCAACTTGGTATTCCAAACTATGCCAACTTCAAGGGTTGAGCCAGAATCATGCAGACCAAATGTCTATAACGGAGGCAATGCCAGGTGTTGTGAGCTTGTGTCACGTGACTTCATCTGCCATGAGTGACTCGGTGCCAGAGTGAACAATTGTCACGTGAGGTGATCATGTTCAATGAGCGATGTTCTGCGTTTGAAGGTGTGGCCCTCCCCAGATCACATATTCATGAAGCTGTTCTCAGTTAATGATGTCCTATGCTTTCATCTGCTAGACAGCGCACACATTTGAACCAGGATGGAAGCGGATATTCAGTGTTCCATAGCATCTCTCAGTCCTAGTGTGAATAAGAGTGGACCCGAGTCTCTGCCCCCACCCCACCCCCTCTTCCCCCACACCCCCATTTTGTTTTAGAATGAGGGCGAGAGATGATAGTATGAAGAGCTGGTTGTGAGTTGTGGTCCATGCGAAAGCGGTGGTCCAATCGCATCACGAATATATCGAAAATCCAAACGGTGTCCCCATTTTAATGAACTCCCAGTCGCACATCATATTAACACACAAGCCAGAGATCTAAACCCCCAGGAAATGATAATAATGACGATCTAACGGAGCGGTACGAGCCTCCACCTCCACGTAAAACAACGGGATACTGTGTATGCCATGACGAAGGAGGGACTGATGTGCTTGTCATCCTTAAGGTAAGGTCTTGGTGTGGGCCTAGTGCACTGCTTTCTGAGAACGTGAAACACTTGAGAGAGGCTCGCAGCCACGTGGTTAGTGTGCTTTCCTGCAGAACTGGCAGCCAAGAGTTCGAATCACTCCTGGGGTCGATTTCGTTGTTGTTGTTTTTTTTGTTTTTGCTTGAAAACCCCTTTCAGTTCTCGCAGCACTAGGTGAGTACCTAGTTCAGTTCAGGGAAGATGAAAGGCGGTGGAAAGGGAGGGGGGAGGATAGGCCCCGCTTTTATCGGTGCCGTATCTTAGACACTGTGAACCTCGTCTGACAGATCACTACCGCCACCATAGGCTATGAGAATTTTAAGAAATCTTTTCTTTAATTGTTTTCTTTAAAAATTCTATTGCATTTTCTTATATATGTATATATATATATATATATATATATATATATATATATATATATATATATATGTTTTTTTTTTACTTTGTTTGGATATATGTGGACCATGAGTATATCCTGTTGGTGCTGACGTTCAGGCCTGAAAGTTCTGGAACATCACTCTACTCTACTCTGAGATCAAAAACACTGATTGGTCCGGGCACGAGGCTGACCGTACACTATTAAGTCTTCTCCAGATGGCGACGATCACAGCGATGTCGATCAACTTACCTGCCCACAAGGGTCCTCGCACATCGTCCATTGGTACACACATTGCATCGGAACACGACTCGTTGGTATGAAACACGGGTCTGGTTGAAAGAAATACAATGATGTCACTGATTGGACGTGTATTAAGCTCCGAAAAAAGTGTACTATCTCGTGTCCGAGGAGTGCCGCGATCAAGTACAGAGAGAGAGAGAGAGAGAGAGAGAGAGAGAGAGAGAGGGAAGAGAGACAGAGACAGAGACACAGAGAGAGGAGGTGAGAGAGAGAGAGAGAAGTGAGAGAGACAGAGAGAGAGAGAGAGAGAGGGAGAGAGAGACAGACAGACAGAGACAGAGACAGAGACACAGGGAGAGAAGGTGAGAGAGAGAAGTGAGAGAGACAGAGAGAGAGAGAGACAGAGACACAGACACAGACACAGACAGAGACACAGACAGACGGACAGACAGACAGTGATAGAGAGGGACAGAGACAGAGAGAGAGAGAGAGGAGAGAGAGAGAGAGAGAGAGAGAGAGAGAGAAGAGAGTCAGAGACAGACAGACAGACAGACAGACAGACAGAGACAGAAACAAAGGCACACAGAGAGAACGAGATTCAGTTTACAGAGGAAGAGACCTAGGTATTCAGTTTACAACTGAAGGGACCTAGGTTTACTATCGAA
>CM065738.1:52566204-52571204 GCA_033310375.1 Conus canariensis | reverse complement strand
ACAACACACACACACACACACACACACACAACACACACACACACACACACACACACACACACACACACACACACAACACACACCATTCCTTCGTAGCTCGTAGATCAGCTTCTATTGTCTACGATTTCTTATTTTCCGTAAACAACCCAAATTTAATATCAAAATATCACTAAAAACAAGTTGCACGGTGATATCTAACAAAATATTGAATTTGTTTTTACTATTTCACTCTTTCAGAATTGTTTTAATTACCCGTGCCTTCAAGCACATATTCATCCAGCCTTCATAGTCTAACATTAACACAAGAATGTTAATGCGTTACATTTGAAGCTTGAACATTTCAAACTGACATGGTTAACGATTTATGATTACGGCAACCGTTCTTCTCCCCAAACGATTGACATATCTGTCTGCCATAGTGAGCAACAAATGAATAAGAAAACAAATTAAAAAAAAATAATATAATATGTCGAGAGTTAATCAATTCTTCCTGCAAACAGCCCATGAGATAGATAATCAGTGACAGGCAGTATCGAATCGCATAACCGAACGGAAGATCCGAAACTTGTAGTGAAAATTCAGTCTCAATAACCTTTTGCTCGAGTTGTTCTGAACTTAAGGATATACAACATCGCCGTAAAATTAATGCCTCGTTCTCCGTTTTACACGCGCACGCGCGCGCGCGCGCGCACACACACACACACACACACACACACACACACACACACACACACACACACACACACACACACACACACACACACACACAAGATATGAAAAAGTTGTACAAACACGTCTATTATATTATTGTGAAAAAAATGACATTATTCCAGTCCAGCAAGCTGGATTCAGAAAAGGGCGTTGCACAACTGATCATTTAGTGAAACTAACTTCTCATATAAAAAAGCAATTTTCACGCAGAAAAAGTACATTAGCTACATTCTTTGATGTAAAGAAAGCATACGACCGTGTTTGGCATGCTCGATTATTGTATAAACTGAAAAAATATTGGTATTTCTGGGAATATGTATGATTATATAAAAAACTTTCTAGAAGGAAGAAGTATATGTACGCGAATTGGTAAAACATATTCATCATTCAGGAAAATAGATATGGGCATTCCTCAGGGATCTGTTATTGCACCTTTATTATTTACGATCCTTATACATGATCTCCCAAAGGCATTATCAAAATCCACCAATGTAGTGCAGTATGCAGATGATATTGCCATTTGGATTAATACTTCATTAAGGAAGCACTCGAATAAAAGGGCAGTAAAATTTGTACAGACAATGTATCAAGGAGAATTGGACAGATTATCTGCTTACATGAAAGAGAACGGTCTTGAATTATCTGGTGAGAAAACTTGTTTAATGCTTTTTAATAATGGCGAAAACCCAAAAGCTCTGCCCAACCTTATTCTTGACGACAATGTTCTACAATATAAGCAAACAGTCAAATTCTTAGGAGTGTTTTTAACACCGAAGCTGAACTGGAAAAAACATATTGAAAATTTGATAGATAAAGCTAGGAAAAGATTAAATTTGCTCAAAATTATATGTTGTCAACCATGGGGTCAAGACTGTACTGCACTTTTACATTTATATACATCGTTAGTCCGATCAAAATTAATATATGGACAGGAAGTATACTTCTCGGCATCTAACTACCTTTTAAAGAAACTGCAAAGCTTAGATAGTAAAGCTTTAAAATTAGCCTTGGGTGTTCCAGTGCACACAAACACAATGAAATGCTATAAGGAGACAAACATTTTACCTCTTAATGAACAACGAACGTTGGATGTGTCCAAATACGTTGTAAGAGGCCTATCTGTAAAAAACGCTGCTACTGATGAAATTCTTATGGATTCCAACAAGGAATACCCCAAAAGGTCTAAAAATATATCATACATAGAGCCAATTAGAAATTTCACTTGTGAGCTTATGTCAGAATGTAGTATTGATATTGATGCAATTTCGGAGGTTCCCATTTTTTCCTCAAATGCCCCCATGGGAGCATCTCAACGCAAAAATTGATGATGAATATGCTACTTTGAAGAAAGATGACAATGTAAATATTCTAGTAAATGAAGTTCGAGAACATCTCGAAAAGACTTATCCAAATCATTTAAAAATATTTACAGATGGTTCAATAATGGAAACGTCTGACAGTGGTGCTGGATTCACTATACCATCCTTAAATGTGCAAAAGTCTTTCTATCTAGGCAGAGAATTTTCAATTTATACATCAGAGCTATATGCAATTATGAAAGCTCTGAATTATATCTTATATGACACGCCAGTATCATTTTATAGTGTGCTATTTTGTGTTGATTCAAAATCAGTTTTACAATCATTAAAGCACTGGAACTCTAAAATTAGAACTGATATTCTTTTTGAAATTAAGCATCTATTACATTGTTTACTTTCCCGAGGTATAGCAGTTGATTTTTGCTGGGTTCCTTCACATTGTGGCTTAAAAGGGAATGAATTAGCAGACAAATTGACAAAACAGGGAGCCTGTACAATTTTTGAAACACCCTTCAACAAAGTCTTAAATTTTTCTCCGCATGAATTGATCCAGCGATTGGAAAAGAATATGCGGAAGAAACATCTTAATGAGAATTTATTCGTCCTGCCATCATGTCCAAGGTATCTAGCCAGATTAATTCATAAATTACGGTTAAATACATGGAATACAAAATATTCACGAGGTATAGCGTGTATATGTCAGGAGAATATCTCAATTCGTCACCTTTTATTTGAATGCCCTATACTAACCACAGCTTATAAGGAGAAGAATATTTTTATAAATAATTCTGACCATGTTGATAGTGTGGTAAATAACCCTTGCTTTTTTGATATTGCTTTGGTTATTGCTCAGTCCCCAGTTGCAAAACTATTGTGAAAAAAGCCATTTGAGATTTTTTTTTTTTTTGGGGGGGGGGGTGGGGGGTGGGGGGAGGTGCTTATAGTACAATGGAATGTACATTGCAGTTTAAAGGTCTAAGATCATCTTGCGATGAAAAGACGTTAAATAAAACTACTGAACTGAACTGAACACAGATATGTACCCGTATAGCCTATATGCAGATATGTGTGCTCCACAAACCCACAAATTAACACACACACACACACACACACACACACACACACACACACACACACACACACACACACACACGCACACACACATGTGCGCGCACACACACACACACACACACACACACACACACACACACACACACACACACACACCGCGCACACATGCCTGCGCGCGCGCGCGCACGCACGCACGCACGCACGCACACACACACACACACACACACACACACACACACACACACACACACACACACACACACACAGCATTTCTCCGTTCCCATTGTAGAGTACTCCCTGTTCTATAAGAACTGGGAGTACAAACACGCAAGCTTTGTCACTCACGTGTATGCTGGCTGCAGCTAAGAACTGTGTAGAACAGGCTTTACTGGGATCTCCCAAGAAATGCATTCTCCTACTGATTTTGACCATGCATTGTTTTGAACATTTTTTTAATTAATAGTGGAGGAAAACAAATGTATGTTCACAATTCGTATATGTGATCTCATGCTTGCATGTCTATTTCTGTCTCTCAGTAATTATATCTGTTTCCGTCTGTCATTCTGTCTGTCTGCCCCCCGTCCCCCCCCCCTCCACACACACACACACACACACACACACACACACACACACACACACACACACACACTCTCTCTCTCTCTCTCCTCTCTCTCTCTCTGTGTGTGTGTGTGTGTGTGTGTGTGTGTGTGTGTGTGTGTGTGTGTGTGTGTGTGTGTGTGTTGGTGTGTAGAATATTTCTTGTGTAGAAACTTGTAAGTGAATTAAAAAAATAATCAGAATAAGAGTTTACAAGATTACGCTTCGGAATGTGTTGTTCATGTGGTAATGTGGCCTAAACCTCTATATGTGTCCTGCGCGCTTTAATGTCTCCATTATGCCGCAGTGTGTCCAATATGTGGACATTTGTCCCGCATGTGGCAATGTGTCCTATAACTCTCAATGTGTGTCCTATAACTCGCAATGTGTCCTATAACTCACAATGTGTCCTATAACTCGCAATGTGTCCTATAGGTGGTAACATGTCCTATATAAGAGGCAATGTGTCCTATGTGTGGCAATGTGTTCTATAAATCGTAATAGGTAAATAGGTCCTATGAGACGTAATATGTTCTATAAGTGGAAATGTGTCCCATAAGTGGCAATGTGTCCTATAAGTGGCAAAGTGTCCAACAAGTAGCAATGCGTCCTGTAAGTGACAATGTGTCCTACATGTGGCAATGTGTCCTGTAAGTGACAATGTGTCCTAAATGTGGCAATGTGTCCTATAAGTGACAATATGTCCCACATGTGGCAATGTGTCCTATAAGTGGCAATGTGTCCTACATGTGGCAATGTGTCCTATAAGTGACAATGTGTCCTACATGTGGCAATGTGTCCTATAACTGGCAATATGTCCTACATGTGGCAATGTGTCCTACAAGTGGCAATGCGTCCTTTAAGTGGCAATGTGTCCTATAAGTGGCAATATGTCCTACAAGTGGCAATGTGTCCTTTAAGTGGCAATGTGTCCTATAAGCCTACAAGTGGCAATGTGTCCTACAAGTGGCAATGTGTCCTACAAGTGGCAATATGTTCTACAAGTGGCAATGTGTCCTACAAGTGGCAATGCATCATATAAGCGGCAATGTGTCCTATAAGTGGCAATATGTTCTACAAGTGGCAATGTGTCCTACAAGTGGCAATGCATCATATAAGCGGCAATGTTCCTATAAGTGGTAATGTGTCCTATCAGTGGCAATGTGTCCCAGAAGGCGCTATGTGCCTCCCACACCGTACCATGTTCTACGCTCATAGGGCGCCCTGCATGTGTCAGTGTGTTGTAAATTCCGGAGGGTGGCCCAAATATCAGAATGTGTCCTACACGTCGTAGTTTGTGCT
>CM065738.1:52541204-52553704 GCA_033310375.1 Conus canariensis | reverse complement strand
ACATGAATGATAGGACTCAGAATGTGGTGTTTAATGACAAAACCTCCTCTTCCGACTTTGTCACACTTGGAGTCCCCCAAGGCTCAGTACTAGACCCCCTCCTATTCTGCATCTTCATCAATGATTTACCATTGTCTATTTCAGATGAAGAGGTCACGACAGATTTATTCACTGGCCACTCTTCACACCAAACAAACAGCAGTGATCAACAAACTATAACAACGTCTCTCCAAAAATGTCTACATGTAGTTTCAGACTGCTGGAATCAAGACTCAATGGCCATACACCCAGCCAAAACCGATTCTATGATTATAAGTCACCCGCCAAAAGCACCATCTGACTCCTCTCTGCCTAACACTACAATTGAATGGTACTTCCATCGAACAGGCAGATGAGCATCATGTTTTAGGCACAATGATAGATAAAGAACCGAAATGGCAATCTCGTCTCAATAATGTTTGGAAGATAATCTCAATTTTTTTCCCCTGATAAATCAGTTAAAGAGCTATGTCAAGAGTACTTCACTTAAACGTTTCTTTAACGCACATAAATGTCCGTATAGAACGGAAGTAGTGATGTCTGCAAAAAAGGCTGAACTCTCTCCATGGACGCGCAGGCTTCCAGACGTACCTCTAACAACATATGAAAAATTAAAAGCACTGAACATGATTCCTCTTAGTACGTAAATGGAATTTAAAAAAAAAACCCATCATTTTAGTTTACAATATCGACAGATACCATGCCATGTTATATCAATGCCCTTTTTACATGACTGCACATCTTTTCTGGATTGAAGCAATTTTTTCTCCTCGACCCACGCATAGATCAATACAAAACAAGCCTAACCTACTCCGGGCCATATGTCTGGAACACATATCCACTGCGTTTACAAAAGACGAATACGTTAAGACTTTTCAAGATACGTTTGCGTAAACATATTACTTCTCAAACATTTGATTACTCGATTAAAATCATTAACGTCCATTTGCAAAGTCTCTTGTAAACAATACACTGAATACACCGTCTAAACATGTAAATTATTCCATTAAATTGCCCATCCCCTCTCCCACTCTATCTACCATCCCTATTCACCTCCCCTCTACCTACCATCCTCTTCCACCCCTTTCTCTTTCTCTCTCTCTGTGGGATTTTGTTTATTTATTTATTTATGTATTTATTTTTAGAAATGAAATGAGGCAGGGAACAGTAAACAATAAACAGTAAACAAGTGAGGTAACTTTTGCTCCCATAAGAAAACCTAACACAGAGTAACATTTATTCAAGACTGGCACAGCCTTTTAAACTTGAATAAAGTCAGACAAACACATAGACGAACAATCTAATAGTGGGGGAAAAACAAGCACAGGCCAACAACTGAACTGTCTTCATGGTAATGACTTGGCAAAGATTTGGACTTAAGGGGGGGGGGGGGGGGGGGGGGTTGAAGATCGAGGAACTGGGAACATCAAATTAAGAAAATATATTACAGATATGAAAACTCTTCACTAGCTGCATAAGGGAACCATCGCAATCCCTTTTGAAGGCAGATATACTTGTATTGCCTGCTCCGAGGCCTTTCGTCCGCTGGGTTGGAACTCGTCAGGGAGACACGGCTGGCTGTGTCTGCGCTCCTGGCGTCAAATAGAGACACACCACAGTCCATAATACTGTGGTGTTCTCACCACCAAGGGTGCAAAAAAGAATCCAACAGCACCCCCAAAGCAGCCAGTGAAGGGTAGTAAATGAAACCAAACGAAAGTGTGGGGAGGAAAAAAGTTGCTGAAAAACTAAAGACATTATGAAAATAGTATAAAATGTAGGGGACAATCTTTGAGCCTACGCTTGAGGATCCACCCAAAGATGCAAGGGAGATCAAAAGAAAAACACACAGACGGACAGAAACAAATACAAGTATATCTGCCTTCAAAAGGGATTGCGATGGTTCCCTTATGCAGCTAGTGAAGAGTTTTCATATCTGTAATATATTTTCTTAATTTGATGTTCCCAGTTCCTCGATCTTCAACCCCCCCTCCCCCCCCCCCCCCCCCCCCCCTTAAGTCCAAATCTTTGCCAAGTCATTACCATGAAGACAGTTCAGTTGTTGGCCTGTACTTGTTTTTCCCCCACTATTAGATTGTTCGTCTATGTGTTTGTCTGACTTTATTCAAGTTTAAAAGGCTGTGCCAGTCTTGAATAAATGTTACTCTGTGTTAGGTTTTCTTATGGGAGCAAAAGTTACCTCACTTGTTTACTGTTTATTGTTTACTGTTCCCTGCCTCATTTCATTTCCAATTTTGTTTTGATTAAATTGAGGTTATTTGTATTTGTTTCTGTCCGTCTGTGTGTTTTTCTTTCGATCTCCCTTGCATCTTTGGGTGGATCCTCAAGCGTAGGCTCAAAGATTGCCCCCTACATTTTATACTATTTGCATAATGTCTTTAGTTTTTCAGCAACTTTTTTCCTCCCCACACTTTCGTTTGGTTTCATTTACTACCCTTCACTGGCTGCTTTGGGGGTGCTGTTGGATTCTTTTTTGCACCCTTGGTGGTGAGAACACCACAGTATTATGGACTGTGGTGTGTCTCTATTTGACGCCAGGAGCGCAGACTCAGCCAGCCGTGTCTCCCTGACGAGTTCCAACCCAGCGGACGAAAGGCCTCGGAGCAGGCAATACAAGTATATCTGCCTTCAAAAGGGATTGCGATGGTTCCCTTATGCAGCTAGTGAAGAGTTTTCATATCTGTAATATATTTTCTTAATTTGATGTTCCCAGTTCCTCGATCTTCAACCCCCCCCCCCCCCTTAAGTCCAAATCTTTGCCAAGTCATTACCATGAAGACAGTTCAGTTGTTGGCCTGTGCTTGTTTTTCCCCCACTATTAGATTGTTCGTCTATGTGTTTGTCTGACTTTATTCAAGTTTAAAAGGCTGTGCCAGTCTTGAATAAATGTTACTCTGTGTTAGGTTTTCTTATGGGAGCAAAAGTTACCTCACTTGTTTACTGTTTATTTATTTTTAGTACCTTCTATTTGACAACCCACCATGCCATTACTACGTTTATGAATAGTCTCCTCGTCATTGTAGAATTACATTACAGTGTTGCTATAGTGAATTGTCAGTATGAATGATCTATGTTGATATAACATATGCATGACAAGGATGGATTGTAAGACTAGGTCCTGGTCTAAACATTCTATCCCTCTGTGTGTGTGTGTGTGTGTGTGTGTGTGTGTGTGTGTGTGTGTGTGTGTGTGTTCATGCTTGTATGTTCATGCGTGCATGTGTGTGCGTTCATATGTGTGCATTCGTGCATGCATACGTGCGTGCGAGCATGCCTCTGTGTGTGTGTGCGTGCGTGCGTGCGCGCGCGTGTGTGTGTGTGTGTGTGCGTGTTCGGTCGTGCATGCGTGCTCTGTGTGTAGTAGTAGTAGTAGTACTTTAATTTAACGTCTCTTCACCCTCAAGTGACATTAGACAAAAAAAAGCATGTGAGAGATTCTTTAAAGTGTTGAGTGTTTTGAGTAAATGTAACATCAATGCCATACTTAAGTTTTGGATTCTACAAACACAAATAATCTCAACATTACCAACAACTATCAAAGAAAAATACCAACAGAACTAGAATGCAAAATTTCTGAAAACAACTTAAGAAGATCAAGGTCATTAACTATTTTCTGTAATGTTATTGGATTTCGATGGTTGAGCGCAGTGCCTCCATTTTTGAGCATTTGAGCTTTGATGGCAGGACAGTGCAGAAGCAGATGATTCGTAGAAATTTGACTCCCACAAACACAAATAATATCTTTACAAAATTCTGTTTTGAGAGCCATATAGACGAATCTTAAACATCAAAGACGTAATTGACCTGGACTTGATTTGACTTAAACTCTTAATTATTATATCCGAATGCAGTGTATCACAAGCTTTTACACGATTATGTGAATATTGTATATCTAAGGTCTTCAGCTTGTCAACAAAATTATTTCTTGCTAACTTGTCAAAGAATTTATAATATTCATGTGGATCTAGCTTAACATTAAGTTAAATTGTCCCTGCAGCATTGCGTGCTGCACTCTTGGCTGCATGATCTACCTGTTCATTAGAGAGAATACCACAGTGAGATGGAATCCAATAAAAAGTAACAGTGATATCTTTGCTTGCTAAGTTATGTATTAAGTGCTTGATTTCGTGTGTCATTTCAACCCGTGTCTTGGGTATTTTGACCCTTGATTGCATATAATACTGATTTTGAATCCACACACAAAAAAATTGCATCCATTTAAAGGTAACCCTTTAATGTGATGTAACGCCATTAAAATGGCTATTAATTCAGCAGTGAAAATGGAATAATGTCTATCAATATTATAACGTTTTAATGTTTTCAAGGAAGGAATAAAAAAAATGCTGATCCTGCACTGCCATTTTCTATTACAGACCCGTCTGTGTAAATCTTGATGTAGTCAGTACACTTGTTTTCCATGCTAATGTTTGCTAAATTTTTCAAGATATCTGGAGATTGATTTTTGTTTAATTTGTATCAGCAATATCAAAAGCAGGTTTAATATGCTCCCAGGGTGCTACTGGTGAAACAGGTGGCTTAGTGGCTATTTCTTTATGATTTAATTCTTTAGAATTGATTAAATCGGTGACATAAGTATTGCTTGATTGTAAAGAGTGTATATGTTTTAGCTCTTTTAGCAAAATCTTTCGCGGAGTCTAATCTAATTTCTTCCTTACAAAATGTATCAAAAGCAAAAGACTTTACTATGAATTTAGCGCAAGAATTTTCCCTGTTGTCATCCAGAGGAAGAACACCCGCTTCTTTATAGGATCCTCGATTGGAAGCATGTATTGGTACCCCAAGTGCCACTTTAACAGCTTTGCAGTCTATGCTTTGAAGTTTGGATAATAGGTGCTTGGGGGCATTAAAGAAAACTTCTTGGGCATATATTAAACGAGATCGAACAAGTGAGTTTGCAAGACATAAAAGTGCTTTAGTATCGTGGCCCCAACGTTGTTTTACTTATAATTTTGAGAAAATTTAACGCTTTTCGTGCTTTATCAAGTATATGATTTATATGTTGATTCCAGGTAAGTTCTGATGACAGATAAACACCTAGCAACTTAACACTTTGAACAAACTTAAGAGCAATTCCATTAATGCTAAATATAGGCATTTTTTCTGGGTTATAACCTGAGTTAAAAAGGACCATGTTTGTTTTTTCTAAAGATAGTGATAAACCATTTTCTTTCATAAAATCAGTCATTTTGTCTAATTCCTTTTGGTAAACTTTTTTTGTATAGTTTAATGCTCTAGTGGGTGTATTGCATTTCATTGTTACCTTCATCCACATGCATATATCGTCAGCATACTGAACTAAAACTGAATCGTTTGACAATCGCTTTGGGAGATCGGCTACTATGAGTGTATTAAATAAAACAGGAGAAATAACTGAAACTTGAGGTAATCCCATCTGAAGTTCTCTGGGGTTTAAATACGTTTTTCCTACTCTTAGTTGTATGAAACGATGTGAAAGGAAATTTGTAATGCAGTTATACATATTACCATTAATATTGTTTTCCTCAAGCTTTTGCAATAATGTGTAGTGCCATACTTGATCATAAGCTTTCTTAACGTCAAAAAAGTTGCAAGGATATTTTTCTGCCTCGTGAACTGCTGTTTGATTTGTGTTGATAGTTTCACTAGATGTTCTGTAGTTGATCGGTGTCCAGGACGGGGGAAATCGTGATGGTATTGCTTAAGTGCACTAAGTTGATGTATTATTGGTCAGGCTTAACACACCAAGGTTATCTTTGCACTCATACACGTGTATGCACACTCATGCACCCACCAAACATTCACCTCTCTCTGGGAATGGGATATCACGCATTCGTTTCTCTCCTAACACGACTGAGCACAAGAAATCCAATTTCTATGCTACTATAATCAAACATGAAAAATCCAATTACACAAAATGAACAAATCAACACATAAAAGATCAATACTTCCTAATCCCGGGTTATAATAAAAATGACTTCTTACCTGGCCAGGTTTTCACACACACAACCACGCTTTCACACCACACCACAGTTCTTGAAAGTCTCTTCACTTCTTCTTCAGCACTGCTTGATGGTGAGGCCCATGGTTGACTGGCTCCAGGTTTCAGGACTGGGTCTTCGTGGTCGTCTCTGGGATCTCGACGTAGAACTCTTCTTCTTCGTCTCCTTCACCCACCTCTGGGTTCAAATTCAGTTTGTCTGTCTTCACCCACCTCTGGGCTTCAAACTTAGTTTTCTTCTCTTCCAGCTTGTCTTTCCCTAAGACTTTGCTGTCTCTTCTATCTCCCAGACCACGTTTCTCTCGACCCGTTCTCTGTCCTGCCCACCCTTCTCTCTTCGCTCTCTCTCTCTCCTCTGCCTTCTCTCTCTCTTGTGGTGTTCCTCCTTCACGTTGTTCTCCCTCAGTTTATATAGGGATGGAAACAAAGGATTCCCCTTCGGGCCATGCCTTTGTCCATGCTGCTTCTCAACCCCCTAGTTCACAAGTACCCTGAATTCTCCATTCGCTACATTCTCCACACATCTGCATTTACACACATCTCTACCTAATTGATTAGCAAACAAACACTTGGCACCAGATGGACATCGAAAATTCCCGCCGACTTCGGAGGCCACTTTAACACAGTAATTATCTTAAAGAGGGCTACGATAACAACATCCACGCGCATTCAACCAGCCTGACAATAGAACCAACACAGTGCCCCACGGCAATACCATCCGAACGAGTCCAAGACTCCTGCTCTTCACTGACTGTTTACAAAAGAACCTCAGCTGACTGAGTATTTAGCGCTCACTTGGTGCACCGAGGTCCTAGTGGTTACATTCCTCTCCCCTTTCGCTGTCGGGCAGGTCCGAACTCCTTACTACCTTAGGTGCCATCTGTCACCTGACCGCTTCGTCCTCCTTGACACGGTTCGACCGTGTGCGATGGGTAAGGCACACTTGTTAATGGTTCTATTACCAATTTGTATACAACGTACAACGTCCCTTTTGCCTCTAAGCGTTTAGTGCCTTTTGTGAGAGGTTTCACGCACTTGACAAATTCCCCCACTTCAAGACAATGCCCTGCATTGGCTAAAACACATTCAAGGAGCTGAAACTCTCACAATTCTTTCATTTAAACCAACTCTAATCTAGGCCTCTAATAAGCCTACTTACACCAGAGAACGCACGCAAAATTTATTTTGCAACAAAATTAGAGAAAAATCAATACATACACACTAAAAACCAAGCAAATATCAACACCAGTCTGAAACTTCCACCAGCTCTAAGTAGTGTGGCCATATATAGATAAACATTATGTTTCTACGGAAATTCTCTCCCTTTCTCTTCATACACATGGCCCGCAACCAGCCACGTCACGCATAAACGACACTGCAAAAGACACACGCAAACACTACTTGCTAATTCGCACGACCATTTTAATTTGGCCTACGGCCCCCTTTTGGTGAGCCCCGTCCGATCTCCCTTTCTGTACACACACCTTTGCGTGCCCCGTGGCATGTGTTGCAATGTGCACAGAAACGCCTTACATCACCCAGGATACCGGGCCAGTAGTACTCCCGCGTCACAACCTTTTGTGTGGCCTTTCTACCGAGATGGCCCGAGGCTGACGTCACATGATTTTCGGACATCACCGCCTTTCTGCGCTGCCTAGGAACGACAACCTGCTTCTTCGTTTTCCCCGAACTCATGTGAGTGAAAGTTCGGTACAATACCCCATCCTTTATCTCAAAACCGATGGTACCCTCCATAACACGCTTCTTCTTCCTTGTGTGAGCGAAACCAAACAGTTTTCTAAGAGAGTAATCGCCCTTTTGTTCCTCCCGTAAGCGAGTGGGGTTGGTCTCACTGGACACGCTCCAATGCTTTTTGGAGTGTGTGACTGCCTGGGGCCTTTCTCTCCCGTGATTTCTTTTCTCTGATTCAACACAGAAATCATGGTCTGGGTCTCCGTACCCACGTGCTCCTGGAATGTTTCCGATTACTAGATCATACGGCGGCTTTGGGACAGCCAAAGCCTGTACCGTCCCACTATAAAATGGTGTATCAATAAACACCTGGGCCGTTTTGAATTCTGCTACTGTTCCATCTATTTGTTTACACCTCTGCGTTTTACCTGTGAATTGTCCCTTCTTAACCAGGGACTCCTTCACCATTACACCAGTGCACCCAGAGTCTCTAATGACATTAACCACATTGTCCCCAACTCTGCCTTTGTGCACATCCATGTTATCGCCTGAATCTGTGAACACACAGCACAGTCCAGACAAAATAACACTGTCATCTTTTTCATCTTTGCTGCCTGCCTTTCGCTTGGCCTGACCCTCATTGCTGCAGCTTTCTGAGGTCTAAATCGGCAATCTCTAGCCAAGTGTCCTGTCTTATCGCACAAGAAGCAGGTACGTCTATCTACGGCCTTATCCACGTGGGCCTTCACCCTTGTTTGCTCACGTGACGCCGTGGGCCTACGGGCGTGCAATACTGACTCATCGTGTGAGTCATGTGCTAGCCTGCTATCCTCTGAATATGCTTCCGGGCTTTCCTCTTGTTCAGGCAAATCACGCCTCGCTTCCCGGTAAGTCTCTGCCGTCTGAAGCACCTCAGCTATTGTGGTTGCACCTTTTTCCTTAATGTGGATCGTGAGGCCCGTCCCACAACCATCAAGTATCTGTTCCTTCATCACCAGTGTCTTGAGGCCTTCAAAATCAATGTCTACTCCACCAAGTTCTACCCACTTGTTGAAATAGTGATCTAGTCTAACTCCGAACTGTGTGTATGTCTCACCCTGTTCGATTCTCGCCTCGCGAAACTTACGCCTAAAACCTTCTTCAGTCAAATCATATGCCTTTAGAACTGCTTGTTTCACCTTGTCAAAATCCCTTTGATCACCTTTGGGTAAGGTGGAAACAGTGTGTAACGCACGACCTGTCAACAAGGCAGACAGGTTTATTGCCCAGTCATCTTCGGGCCAGCCCTCGTGCTCGGCAACCGATTCAAACCGACTGATATAGGCATTGATCGAATCAGTTTCTTCTCTGAACAGTGGGAGTTTAAGTCTAGGTGCGCAACTTAGTCTGCGGCCTACTGACTCAGAACTGGTGTCTATTTCACTACGATTTTCAGATTTTATTCTTTCCAACTCAATTTGTTTGGCTAAAATCTCTGATTCCGCTTCTGCTCTCGCTTTGGCCACTGCACTCTCTGCCTCTGCTCTTGCTTTGGCAGCTAAACACTCTGCATCTGCTGCATCTGCTTTAGCCTTTGACGCAGCAGTTTCAAGTCTAAGTCTCTCGGCCTCAGCATCTGCTTTAGCCTTTGATGCAGCAGTTTCAAGTCTAAGTCTCTCGGCCTCAGCATCTGAGTTTCTTTTGACAGCGTCGAGCTGTTCCTTTTCAAACTTCCTTCTTTCAGCCCTTTCATCTCTCTCAGTCTTCTGCTGAGTTTCAATGAATTTACGCAGTTCATCTCCTGTATATCCCATTTCTTTCCCCAAACTAACTAGTTTCTCTATGGGGGTAAAACTTTCTTCAGCCATTTTTTTTCCAATATGTTTTAGCACCACTAAAACGGTTACGCTTGTAGACCCGGAAAAAGTCAGTAAACAGTTTATCTACTAAACGTTACAAGTACACCAACCAATGGTAGAGTTCCCAACACAAAGGAGCCTTAATCTTAAACCACAGCTTCTGTGAGAGTTAAGACTAGAACCTCATTCTTCGTTTCTCTGAACGACCTTTGATTAATACAACCGCCCTACACACAAGTCAATACTCAACACTCAAAGAACTAAAGGAACTAATTAGAAGAGCTAATTAAAATTGCCTTTAGTGGACGCTTCGCCCCAGTACTACTCTAGTACTCACTTTGTTTCCCTCCTGAAACTAATTTGGGCCATGCAATCCTGGCAGGCTCGCCACTTTGTCCAGGACGGGGGAAATCGTGATGGTATTGCTTAAGTGCACTAAGTTGATGTATTATTGGTCAGGCTTAACACACCAAGGTTATCTTTGCACTCATACACGTGTATGCACACTCATGCACCCACCAAACATTCACCTCTCTCTGGGAATGGGATGTCACGCATTCGTTTCTCTCCTAACACGACTGAGCACAAGAAATCCAATTTCTATGCTACTATAATCAAACATGAAAAATCCAATTACACAAAATGAACAAATCAACACATAAAAAATCAATACTTCCTAATCCCGGGTTATAATAAAAATGACTTCTTACCTGGCCAGGTTTTCACACACACAACCACGCTTTCACACCACACCACAGTTCTTGAAAGTCTCTTCACTTCTTCTTCAGCACTGCTTGATGGTGAGGCCCATGGTTGACTGGCTCCAGGTTTCAGGACTGGGTCTTCGTGGTCGTCTCTGGGATCTCGACGTAGAACTCTTCTTCTTCGTCTCCTTCACCCACCTCTGGGTTCAAATTCAGTTTGTCTGTCTTCACCCACCTCTGGGCTTCAAACTTAGTTTTCTTCTCTTCCAGCTTGTCTTTCCCTAAGACTTTGCTGTCTCTTCTATCTCCCAGACCACGTTTCTCTCGACCCGTTCTCTGTCCTGCCCACCCTTCTCTCTTCACTCTCTCTCTCTCCTCTGCCTTCTCTCTCTCTTGTGGTGTTCCTCCTTCACGTTGTTCTCCCTCAGTTTATATAGGGATGGAAACAAAGGATTCCCCTTTGGGCCATGCCTTTGTCCATGCTGCTTCTCAACCCCCTAGTTCACAAGTACCCTGAATTCTCCATTCGCTACATTCTCCACACATTTGCATTTACACACATCTCTACCTAATTGATTAGCAAACAAACACTTGGCACCAGATGGACATCGAAAATTCCCGCCGACTTCGGAGGCCACTTTAACACAGTAATTATCTTAAAGAGGGCTACGATAACAACATCCACGCGCGTTCAACCAGCCTGACAATAGAACCAACACAGTGCCCCACGGCAATACCATCCGAACGAGTCCAAGACTCCTGCTCTTCACTGACTGTTTACAAAAGAACCTCAGCTGACTGAGTATTTAGCGCTCACTTGGTGCACCGAGGTCCTAGTGGTTACGTTCCTCTCCCCTTTCGCTGTCGGGCAGGTCCGAACTCCTTACTACCTTAGGTGCCATCTGTCACCTGACCGCTTCGTCCTCCTTGACACGGTTCGACCGTGTGCGATGGATAAGGCACACTTGTTAATGGTTCTATTACCTATTTGTATACTACGTACAACGTCCCTTTTGCCTCTAAGCGTTTAGTGCCTTTTGTGAGAGGTTTCACGCCCTTGACAATCGGCCTTTCCGAAAGCCTGCTTGATTTGGGGGTATTATGCACTGTTTTTCGGAGAAATGGACTAATCTGTTTAACATTACTTTCTCCATAAATTTGCATACGTGTGATGTTAACGAGATGGGTCGATAGCTGTTTCTATCTGCTTTAGGCTTTCCCTGCTTATGTATAGGAATAACAATTGATCGCTTCAAAACAGAAGGCATTTCCCCTTTACTCCAATATCTTTGTATGAATAAACGTAAAAATCGAATAGCATTGTAAGGTAAGTGTTTTAACATTTCCTAAGATATTCCATCTAATCCAACATATGTTTTTGCTTTACTCAAATGTAAAATACTTTCTTTTACTTCCTTAAATGTTATTTCAGAATTTACATAGGTTTTCCTTGTGAACTCATTATCATCATGATTTGATTTTGTTTTACTTTGCTCTTCACTTTCTCTATACTCTTTACTTTCAGTTGATAAACCTGCATTTCTACTATAATTGACAAACATCTCTGCAAATGCTTCTGCCTTTTCATTATTAGTGGGTAGATCAGAGTTTTCTAATCTTATGGGACATTGTGGTAAGTTAATTCCGTTCTTCATGGTTTTCATTTTCCCCCAGACTTTTTGCATATCTTTATGACTATAGATTTCATTAATACAAAAAGAAGACCAGTATTGTCTCTTGGCCTGGGCGTTAACTCTGTTTGATTTATTTTTTGCCTTGTTTGCCTCTTGATGGTTTGGGGTAGAATTTTCTTGTATGCATATTTTAAATTTCTCCCATTTTTCGCTATTTGCCTGTTCACAGTCGTCATTCCACCAGATATTTCCAGAGTGTTTATGTGATTTCGTTGTCTTAAGCATGGGTGTAGAGTCATTTGCAGCATCTAGGACTGCCTTGGTAAATGAAAAATAAAGATCATTTATATTTTTATCGTGCATATCCTCAACATAAAACGTGGACATACTTGCTGAAAATTTATCCCAATTAGCAAATTTATAATTGTACTTTGGGACTTTATCCTCAGTTAGATCTGTAATTCTTGTGCTTGTAATTTCAAAACTTGTTATAATCGGAATGTGATCACTATTTAAGCAATGATCCAGTGTGTTCCACTCACAAATGGGAGCTAGATCAGGCGAAACCAGAGTT
>CM065738.1:52503704-52536204 GCA_033310375.1 Conus canariensis | reverse complement strand
TGCATGCGTGCGTTCACACACGGAACCTCGGTTTATAGCTTCGTTCGAAGAACTTTGTCTTGGAAACAGATTGAGAACCAGCAGTTAATTCTTAAGGAAATATCCCCCTGTTCCAAAACGACCTGACGAGATTCGAACGAGCAATCCGAGGATCATCAGGATTACGAGTCCAGTGCTTTACCAACTGATCTATATCGGGGTTGACATTCACACGTTATGTCACTTTTGAGTTCTTGAAAGTGATGAACGGTTTACGGAAGAAAGAACTTAACGGTATGTTTATAAAGCAGATTTGTTTCAATGAATTGTGTCTGTTTGTTTATTTACTTGTTTGTTTGTTTGGTTGGTTTTTTTTTTTTTTTTTTAATCCATTTTGAGAGTTGACTTCAAGGAGACGACAGCCCTGATATAGCCAACTACGGCTGACTGGGCGATTAAAAATTCTCTGTCTGTCTGTCTGTCTGTATCTCTGTCTGTTTGTCTGTCTGTCTATCTGTCTGTCTGTCTGTCTGTCTGTCTGTCTCTCTCTCTCTCTCTCTTCTCTCTTTCTCTCTGTCTCTCTCTATCTCCACTCCTTTCCTTCACTCTCCCCCTCTTTCTCTCTACTTATCTCTCTCCTCTCTACTTCTTTCCTCCCTCACCCCCTTCGTCTCCATCCCTCCTCTGTTTCTTTTTTCCTTTCTCTCTTTCTCTCCTGCTCTCTCTCACTGTCCCAACCTCTCTCCTTTGCTCTCCCTCTCTCCCCCCTTACTTCTCCCTCTCTCCTTCTCTCTCCTCTCTCTGTCACTCTCTTCCTTTCCCTCCTTCCCTCCCTCTCTCACTCCCTCTCACTCTCTCTCTCTCTCCATCTCTCTCTCTTTTCTTCCCTCCCTCTCTCCCTCCCTCTCTCACTCTCTCCCCCTCCCCATCTCCCTTTCTCTTTCCCTTCCTCTCTCTCTCTCTCTCTCTCTCTCTCTCTCTCTCTCTCTCCTTCTTCCCCCTCCTAACACCTATACACCACAACCAACAATACAACCTGGAAAATCATCGAAGTGGAGGGGTGGGGGAGGGGAGCTTCTTAACCAGACATAGATACCACCGACCAATAATTCTTCAGAAGGGCCCTCAATATTCGCCTACACCCTCCCCCCCCTCCCCCCGTTTTTTCGGAGGGGGATGGGGGTGATGGCAGGAATCGAACACACCATATCTCACTGCAACATCGCTACTCTACGGCTTAGCAGACCACTCACCCTAACATAACCAAGAAAAAACAGGAGGGAAATATCATGAGGATAAATGTTCATCCCACCATTGCATGAAGTAAAGGTCATTATACACTTTTTTATGTGGGACGCGTGACTGGGAATCCTTTCTATGAGAAGTTCCAAGATTTGGTGTCGTTCATTTCCAATGGAGGACCAACAGTATCCACGTCCGCCACTGAAAGGCCTCAAGGCTGTGCCAATGGCGTGCGTCTGGTGAGGCCAGTCAATGGTCGGGCAGAGTGCTTCCCCTTGGGTGTCACTCTCCACCTTCACTTCAATCAGCCGCTTCTGGTCCTAGGATAATGACCCCCTTCCTCTGTCTCTTTCCGGCGGTCGTCCTTTAGATGTGGATTGCGAAAACAACCTCCACGATCTTCTTTTCAGTCATCGGTGCCCCTGCCACCACTATCACTACCACCCACCTACCACCTACCCATCTCCAACCTAGATAGCTTGACGTTCGTTTCTCTGTCGCTGTTTTTTGGTTTCCCTTTTTCAGTCCAAACCGAGTTTCAGTCCATTAGACTTGGAGACCAGAGCTGTTGAAAAAGTTGTGGACGATCTGATCAGAGAGAGGAGAGAGAGAGAGAGAGAGAGAGAGAGAGAGAGAGAGAGAGAGAGAGATGTGTGATGGTGGCAGGCACCTCAATGCAAATCACTGTGTTGGTGTTGAGTACAAGTTCAGTGAACTCTTTGAGGCAAACGTGCTACAGAGAGAGAGAGAGAGAGAGAGAGAGAGAGAGAGAGAGAGAGAGAGAGAGAGAGAGAGAGAGAGAGAGAGAGAAAGAGAGAACTCGTGATTTTTATGTGAGGCCTCCAACCTATCCACATGAGACACGTAACATGAAATTGTTTATGCTATCGAAAATGAATAACATATAGAAAAAAAAATTCAAAAAGAATGATGTTCATTTGGCGATAATAAAAGTAACACACTTAGGTTTATAACATTTAATTACAACTGTTACGCTCTAAAACATAAAGCGTAATGTAAAAACAAAACAAAATCTCTCATTATAACAGCATTTTCGTTTGGTAGTAGTGTCTTCAACTGCACAGGAAAGTTATCTTTATAGAGTGCATGAATATATTTTTCTCGTAATTTTTTTTGTAACTTGGACATTTTAGAAGAAAATGTATTTCGGTTTTTTCTTCACTACAAAAAGGGCAGGTGGTTATTGCTGTAGTATCAGTATACTTTTTATTTATTCGAAGCTCATTTACACCTAATTTGACTTTTACTAACGCCCTTCTGAATTTTGTAATTGTGATATCATGTAAGTATTTCTCAGGTTGATGCAGTGATTTAAAGTATTGGTAGATGGTGTAACGATCACTACCTTCTAATTTACTGTGCCAGTCCTGTTTGAAACAGTCTACCATTCTCTGTCTAAACACTGCTAAGAATGCCTTTTCAACTTCCACTCCTCCATTTATCCACACATTTGAAAATCCGTAGCAGTCAAAACAATGTTTTATGCCTAAAGCCCAGTTGGAGAGAGAGAGAGAGAGAGAGAGGAGAGAGAGAGAGAGAGGAGAGAGAGAGAGAGAGAGAGAGAGAGAGAGGCGCGGGCTGGGACGTGTGCTTGCAAAGAGAATGTTAAGAACTGAAAGGTACGCTTTTGTGCAGCGTTTTATTCATGCCATAGGAATAAATGATCATCCAGACCTTGCATTTTTCTCGACAGTACTATGAAGGTCATTATACACTTTCTTATGTTGATTACGTGACTAGAAATGTTTTCTATAAGAAGCTGGTGTATCTGACTGCTCTAAGCTTTAGTGTCGTTTATTTCCAATGGTGTAATTGACTGATGAAAGCCTCAGCGTTTTTTTTTTTTTTTTTTTTTTTTTTCAATGGCGGACCAGCAGTGTCTGTACGCCACTGAAAGGCCTCAAGGCTGTGCCAATGGCGTGCGTCTGGCGGGGCCAGTCAATGGTCGGGCAGAGTACTTCCCCTTGGGTGTCACTCTCCACCTTCACTTCAATCAGCTGCTTCTGGTCCTAGGATAATAACTTCCTGCCTCTGTCTCTTTCCGGCCATCGTCCTTTAGATGTGAATTTCGATAACAACCTCCACGACCTTCTTTTCAGTCACCCCTGCCACCACTATAACGACCACCCACCTACCACCTACCCCTCTCCAACCTAGATAGCCTGACGTTCATTTCTCTGTCCCTTTTATTTGGTTTTCTTTTCTTTTTTTAGTCCAAGGCAACTTTCAGTCTCTTGGACCCGGAGTCCAGAGCTGTTGGGAAAGTTGTGGACGATCTGATCAGCCAAGAGAGATGGGTGATGGTGGCAGGTAGATCAATGCACATCAATGTGTTGGTGTTGAGTACAACAGGTTCAGTGGACTCTCTGAGGCAAACGTGCTAGAGAGAGAGAGAGAGAGAGAGAGAGAGAGAGAGAGAGAGAGAGAGAGAGAGAGAGAGAGAGAGGGACTGGAACGTGTGCTTGCAAAGGGAATGTTAAGAACTGAAAGATATGATTTTGTGCAGCGTTTTATTTCTGCCATGGGAATAAATGTTCATCCAGACCTTGCATTTTTTTCCACAGTACTATGAAGGTCATTATACACTTTCTTATGTTGAGTACGTGACTAGGAATGTTTTCTATGAGAGACTGGTGTATCTGACTGCTGGAAGCTTCAGTGTCGTTTATTTCCAATGGAGTAACTGACTGATGAAAGCCTCAGCGTAATTTATTTGCAATGGAGGATCAACAGTGTCCATACGCCAGTGAAAGACCTCATGGTTGTGCCAATGGTGTACGTCTGGTGGGGCCATTTAATGGTCGAGCAGAGTGCTGCCCCTTGGGTGTCACTCTCCACCTTCACTTCAATCAGCCGCATTCCGGTTTTAGGATAATGACCCCCTTCCTCTGTCTCTTTCTGGCTGTCTCCTTTAGATGTGGATTGCGAAAACAACCTCCACGGCCTTCTTTTCAGTCACCCCTGCCACCACCACGACCACCACCACCTCCCTTACCACCACCACCACCTACCGTTTTCCAACTGAAGTAGGTTGACGTTCATTTTTCTGTCTCTGTTACTTGTGTTCCCTTTTCAGTCCAAAGCGAGTTTCAGTCTTTTAAATGCAGAGTCCAGAGCTGTTGGTAAAGTTGTGGACGATCTGATCAGCCAAGAGGGATGGGTGATGGTGGCAGGCAGCTCAATGCAAATCTCTGTGTTGGTGTTGAGTACAAGAAGTTTAGTGAACTCTTTCAGGCAAACGTGTCAGTTCACAAACACTCGACATGCACGATGCCATCTGGATTTCAAACCATGATGTTATTCTTCAGTTTGACATCTTATAGTTGGTTCAGTTTCACTCATTTTGCCCATCACTCCCGGTGGAGCATAGGCCGTCGACGACCCTTCCCCATTGCACTCTGTTCTGGGCTGTTCTGGTCATTCCAGTCCAGTTGGTCGCTTGTTGTTTCAGCTCCGCCTCAGTGTCTCGCCTCCAGCTGTTGCGAGGCCGACCTCTCTTCCTCTTTCCCTGTGGGTTCCAGGTCAGGGCTTGGCGTGTGGTGCTGGACGCTGGCTTCCTGAGGGTGTGTCCGATCCAGCCCCACTTCCTTCGCAGTATCTGCTTGGCCACTGGTTCCTGCCCGTGTGCTCCCACAGATCTTCGTTTCGGATCTTCTCCTGCCATCGGATTTTGTAGATGCGCCTCAGACAGGTGTTGAAGTATATCTGAATCTTTTGTTGCATCGTCTGTGTTGTCCGCCATGTCTCTCATCCGTAGAGCAGAATTGATTTCACACTGGAGTTGAAGATGCGGAGTTTGGTTCTTATGCTGATTCCTCCAGATGCCCATATGTTCTTCAGCATGACGAAAGCTGCTCTCGCCTTGCCGATTTTGGCTGTGATGTCTCGGTCCATGCCTTCCTGTTGGTCAACCACGCTTCCCAGATAGACGGAAGACTCCACCTCCCTGATGGGCTCTCCACCGACTGTGTGACTGATATGTTGGCAGTGGTGTTGATTTTCATCAGCTCGGTCTTCTTCCTGTTAATCTTGAGCCCTGTCCCAGCTGATGTGGTCTCCAGGCCAGTGGTCTTGTCCTGCATCTGACTGTGGCTGTGTGACAGGAGCGCCAGGTCGTCAGCGAAGTCAAGGTCGTCGAGCTGTATCCAGAGTGTCCACTGTATACCGTTGTTCCTGCCTGTTGTAGTGGTCTTAATTATCCAGTCAATGACCAGGAGGAAGAGGAACAGCGACAGCAGGCACCCCTGCCGAACTCCGGTCTTCACCTCGAAACTTTCTGACAGCTGGCCAGCGTGGGCTATCCTGCAGTTCATGTCCTGGTAGGTGCCCCGGATGAGGGAGATGATCTTCTTCGGGACTCTGTAATGCCTCAGCAGCTTCCACAGCGTTTCTCTGTCCACACTGTCGAAGGCCTTCTCATAATCTATGAAGTTGATGTAGAGGGGGGAGTTCCACTCCAGCGACTGCTCCACGATGATGCGCAGGCTGGCGATCTGGTCGGCACATGATTTGTTCCGCCGGAAGCCTGCCTGCTGGTCCCGGAGCTTGGGGTCGACAGCCTCTTTCATCCTCTCCAGTAGAACCCTGTTGAGAACCTTGCCTGGCATTGACAGGAGCATGATCCCTCGGTAGTTGCTGAAGTCCCTGAGGTCTCCTTTCTTCGGCAGCTTGATGATGATTCCTTCTTTCCACTGGGCCAGTAAATCTTCCTTCTCCCAGATCTTGCTGAAGAGGCTGTATAGCATGTTGATAGCTGTCTCTATGTCTGCTTTGATGGCTTCTGCTGGTATCTCGTCCGGCCCTGCAGCCTTCCCATTTTTCAGAGTCACGATGGCCTTCTTGATCTCTGCCTTTGAGGGTTTGTCGCAGCTGATGGTCAGTTCTGTCTGTGCGGGTGGGATGTCAGGGGTGGGGCGGTTCAGCAGCTCCCTGAAGTGTTCTGCCCATCGTTTCAGCTGTTCCTCGGTTGTTGTCAGTGGGTTTCCGTTCTTGTCCTTCACTGGCTTGTCTGTCTGCTGGAACTTGCCCATCAGCTTCTTGGTCACCAGGTACAGGTCCTTCAGGTTCCCCTGTCCGACTGCTGCCTCTGCTTGACTAGCTAGGTGGTCAAAGTAGTCCCTCTTGTCCTTCTTGATGCTCCTCGTTACCTCTCTGTTCGCTGCTGTGTGCTCTTCCGTGCCTTTGCCTTAGCTGCTCTTGTTCGGCTCGTGTTCAGGTAGTTAGTTTTCTTCTTTCTCCATGTTTCCAGTTTGTGGATGGTATTGGCAGATATCCATTCCTTGTGCTGGGTCTTCTTCCTGCCAAGGATCTCTTCACATGTGTCGTGCCAGAGCTTCTTGCAGTGTTCCCACTGTGACTCGATGTCCGTCTCACTGTCTTCTATCAGCTCTTGTAGCGGCTGGAACCTGTTGGAAAGTCTGATCTGGAATGCTGCTTGTGTGTCCCTGTTTCTGAGCAGTCCGACATTGTACCTTGTCCGTGTGTTGTTGGCGATGATAAATTCTTGAGGCGAAGTCTCACTGTTGTTAAAAGAAGGTGGTGGTCTGATGACACGTCAGCCCCTCTAATCACTCTACATCCCGCCATGATCTCCGGAACTTGCGGCTAATGCAGATGTGGTCAATCTGGTTCTCCGTGATGTGGTTCAGGGATCTCCATGTGGCCTTGTGGATGCGCTTGTGTGGGAAGATGCTTCCTCCTTTCACCAGCTGGTTCAGGGCGTACAGGTCTGCAAAGTGCTCACCATTCTCGTTCATCTGTCCCAGTCCGTGTGTCCCCATGATGTCCTCGTAGCCTGTGTTGTCCATTCCAATCTTGGCGTTGAAATATCCCATCAGTATGATTATGTCGTTTGCTCCTCTTCCGTCTGTCACTGTCTGTAGTTGCTGGTAGAAGTCATCTTTCTTCTCTTCTTCTGCATCATTGGTGGGAGCATAGCATCTGGATGATGTTCAGCTGATGTCATTCTTCTTCGTGGTAAACTTGGCTGTGATGGTGCGGGAGTTGACAGATTCCCAGCCGATGAGTGCCCCCTGAGCCTCCGGTGCCAGCATCAGGGCCACACCCTCAGTGTGGGGGGCTCCATCCTCTGTGTGTCCTGAGTATAGCAGCTCTTCTCCAGATGAAAGTCTCAGCTGTTCTGACTGTAGCCACCTTGTCTCACTCAGTCCTAGCACTCCGATCTTGTAGTTTTTCATATCTCTCGTAACTTGGATGTTTTTTCCTGTTTCTACATCGTCCTGATGTTCCATGTGGCTACGCTCGTTGTTGTCCTGGGTGTTAGAAAGGGAGTAAGCCTTGCAGCTTCCTTTCGGCTTTACTGCACCGCGTCATAAGTCTCCGGGATGGAGACCCTTCCTTGCCCAGGTGAATGTTTTGGTTCGTTGTCGTCGATGCTTCTGTAACTGGTCTTTTTTACAGGTAGGGTTGTTAGCCCTACGCAAACCCCTTTATCCTTGGGGCAGGGTGGTCCTGCCTTAGTCGCCTCTTACGACATGCATGGCAGGACAGTGGGTCTATTCTATGCCCAACCCACATGGCGGTTTGTTGTGTCTACCGTGTGACATACCCCCCCCCCACCCCCCCCCCCCCCCCCCCCCCCTCATTGGAACAAGTTTCGAAGCACTTTTTTTGTTGCGTTTCAATATGCAGCACACTTCACTTTCACAAGAAAAAGTAAATGACAGAAAAGAATGATCACGTTTGGTGGTTTGAGGGACATAATTACACCTCTGTAACACGACACTGGTTCACCTAGCATGAATGCAGAGAACAACACACACACACACACACACACACACACACACACACACACACACACACACACACACAACACACAGAGAGAGAGAGAGAGAGAGAGAGAGAGAGAGAGAGAGAGAGAGAGAGAGAGAGAGAGAGAGAATTTGGTAAATCTTCAACAACATCTTGAAGCCAGCTCCTACATGGTCCTTATTCTTCAATTACTAAATGTGACTAAAAACGACTTGCCACGGCTGGATCGTTTCTTTTACCCACCCGTGGTACAAGAAACTGGTGACATGAGAAAGTCTCTGCAGCCATTTATATAAATGACCAGTTATTTTACCATCCCCTTCAGTCACCTATACCTCCTGGCACCTCAGACTTGTATTCTGTGCAGCTTCTGTTCACTTTGACAATTCTCTAGTCTTAAACATTGTGTCTGTGTACTTCCCAAAAGGAGTCATTGATAGCAATCAGACTGGCTACATAATATAAACTTTCAAAGTAGTAAATGGTTAATTGCAGGGGACTTTAATGAACATGCCCCTTTCTGGGATAGAACTTGCACGAAAGTCAGCTCAAACCGTTTTGTGGAGAACATATCAGTCTCTCCACTTGTCCTGTTAAATGATTGAAGTATCACGAGACTGCTGATATCCCCGTCACAGATCATCTGCAACTGACTTGTCTTTAATCTCCCCATAATGGCCCCGAGCTGTACATGGCAAATTATTGATAACACTTTAGGGAGTGATCATATTCCCATAGTTATTTCTCTGAGAGGATTTGTAGTGAGCCAAGATGACGGTATGGATAAGATCCCAAAGTTTGATTACTAGCGAGCTGACTGGGCCAAATTTCAATCTGTGCTATCTTCATATGACGTCAATTCTTTTGATAAATCTGAACAAGGAATCTATGTACAGTCATTTACTACTATCTCACACATTACTTGCACGCAAACACACGGGTAAAGTGTGGTGGACAGAATCTTGCAAAATGCTGTTGCTAAAACTAAAAGCAGTTTAAACTGTACGCAAAGGTAAAAAAGGTAAAAGGGAGCATACCAGTTAGAATTGCCAAGAATCAAAGGAATAAAGTAATTGAAAATGCTAAACGCGAGTACTGGTCGTCATTTTGTTTTAATGAAATAAGTGAACATAAAGATATCAAAAATTTGGAAAAAGATCCATGAAATGAAAAACGAAATTCATCTACCTGCATATCCTTCATAATAGGTGTTGAAAAATTTCCTTCGGCATACAAAAAGCAGAATCATTTGCCGACATGTTTTCCAAAAATAACTCCTTCTATAGTTTATCAGACAAATGCAGAACTATGAGGGAAAACCAGTCTAACGAAGAAATGTACGCTGATCCTGACGAAAATTATGATCATTATCTAAATGCTGATATTACTTTTCAGGAATTACACTCTGCTATTTATTCATTGTCTAACAAGAAAACGTCTGTTGGTTTAGATGCCATTTCTAATGAAATGTTAAAACATATACCATAAAATGTTGTTTTACTTCTACATGAAATTATTAATAAATGTTGGATTGAAGGGAACATACCTTCCATATGGAGAGACTCAATTATTGTTCCCGTTTTAAAGAATGGAAAATCAATGACAAACACAAATAGCTATCGACCTATAGCTCTTACATATCATGTCTGTAAACTGATGGAGATAATTGTTCTAAACAGATTGACATACTATTGTGAAAAAAAAAAACCAAAAAAACTGCATTATCCCGCAAACCAGGCAGGTTTTAGAAAGGGCAGGTCTACTACTGATCATCTTGTAAAGCTAACTACGCAAATTAAACACCAGTTTGCTAGAAGACAAAACGTTCCCGCCACATTGTTCGATATCAACAAGGCATTTGATCAAGTTTGGCATGATAGGCTTTTATATAAATTAAAAACTATAGGTCTCTCTGGTCATATTTATAAATTTGTCAAAATATTCCTGACCAACGAAGTATCCAGACAAGAATTGGTAATACTTATTTATCCAAAAGATTACTAGATATGGGTATCCCTCGAGGTTCTGTGATCGCCCCTCTTCTCTTTAATATTCTAACTAATGATTTACCTAAATACATTTAAAAAAAACAACTTTAACTTAATTCAATATGCGGATAGCATCTGCTTATGGTTAAACGCCACATTAAAAGAACACATCAAAAAGATATGTTAATTACATTAGAAAAATATATCAAAAAGAGTTAGACAACATTGCGAATTTCATGTCTGATAATGGCTTATGCCTGTCGGCTGAAAAATCCCGTATGATGCTATTTGATGCAGGTGGGTCTGCTCACAATACTCCTAACTTCAAAGTACATAATACTACATTGAGCTACACTTCTGAGATTAAATTCCTAGGTGTGCATCTTATGTCAAATCTTTCTTGGAACTTTCACGTGGAACATATAATAAATTAAGCGAGAAAATGTCTTAATCTATTCAAAGTTATAAATAAACAAAGTTGGGGCCAGGAAACAAAAAGTTTAATAGATCTTTCTTCTGCTTTAGTTAGATCCAAATTGTCATGTGCACAAGAGGTCTTTTTTTAGTGCTCCTAAGTACTTATTAAAAAAAAGCTCAATGTATAGACTCTAAGGCATTCAGATTAGCCCTTGGCGTTTCATTTCATGTGTCAGCTTTAGGACCATACCATGAAGCTGGTGTCTTACCTCTTGATGACCATCGTGAACTAGCCTGCGCTAAGTACATTCTTCGCTGCTCAACTATTCAAAGTGCTGACCAAACGGAACTGGATATGAGGTCTGATGTAGATTTTCCTAAACATGCTAAAAACATTCGAGCCACTAAAACGATACTAACATATTCTTCTCACTTGTTGAAAAATTCAGGTATCAACCATAAAAAGCTTGCTGTGCGTTTTCCCGTAAGTCCCGTACCAAACTGGGAGCTCTTCAAACCAAAATTTGATTATAACTATACTACTATACCTAAAACTGATAACACTAATATTCTAGCTTGTGAAGCAAAATGGCATATCGATAATTGTTATCGTCACTTCGGAAAAGTCTGTACTGATGGGTCTTTATTAAACAATAATGCTGGTTGTGGCTTCGTCATTCCATTCTTAAAAATTGAGAAGTCCTTTCATCTTGGGGCAAATCTGTCTATTTTTTACAGCCGAACTAATAGCACTATTAATGGCCGTAGAGTACATAAATGATATCTCATTTGACTTTTATGGTATTCTCTTCTGTGTAGATTCTAAGTCTGTTCTTCAAGCTTTAGGATCTACAAATTCAAAAAAATCGTGCTGAAATTATATCAGAAATTAAAATACTTATTCACAACCTTATGTCAAGAGGTATAACAGTTATTTTTTGTTGGGTTCCTTCCCATTGCTTCATATCCGGAAATGAATGGGCTGACAGGATTGCTCGAGCAGGTGCAAACAATTCTGACAATACGGCTGCTATTCACATTCCCTTGAGCTTACATGAAGGATATTCTCTCTTACAAAGAGCCTCTTTTAAAAAATTGAGGAATACTACAAAGAAAGTGTTCTCCCCCGAATACACAAGCCCGACTCTTCTTTTCTTTGTTGTACGAACTCTCGAGCAAGTAATCTTTTAAAAAGGGCTTCCTCAGTAAATCCGTAAACCGTAATACAAACATAGGATTATATCCAAGACACAGTATACAACTTCTTTCCTTATTATTTCGGTTAAAAATAAATGCATTCAGAACAAAATATGTCAAGAATATTCGATGTGGTTGCGGCGTCACTGATAATTGTACAACAACACACGTTTATACTTTTGCGCCTACTTTGATTCCGATTTGTCAGAATTTAGAAAGGATGCTTCAAAGTGCATATTCCAGGATACCATGTCTCTCTTAAATTTTGTATGAATTCTTATGTTAAGCCCAGATGGCTCAATCCATGTAATTGCTGTTTCATGATCTTATTTTCTACTGTTGTTTGTTTTTACTTTCGATGTCTTTTTTTTTACAGTTTAATTCTTACTTAGAGTTTCTCCTCATCACACACACACACACACACACACACACACACACACACACACACCGCGCGCACAATGAAATGACCATTTTGGTGTGGATGTGGTCATAATTTCTGACACTTAGTCACTAGCGCTATTTGTGCAGCCTTCCTTACATTTGCACGATGGACCACAGCGAAGTGTAGCACTGATACATTTGCACTTTCCCTTAAAAACAACCAGACAAGCATCAGTTGAGCAGCAGAGAGCTTTGTGGAGCATGATAAGTGGTAATGAGTATCTGCAATTTCTACATCCACAGCATTGATACCATGGTTTAGTCGAGCATGAACCACCCAGTTTTTAGATTATGTAGCCTATTTGAGAAAATCTTTGCCACATATATAATAATGATGGAAGGATTATTAACCTGCACTTGTTTTTCCCCACTACCCAATTGTTCAGCATTATATTGTTTGGTCAATCAGTGGGCGATTGTATCTCTTATGAGATCCAAGTAAAGGTTGTTCTGCACAATTCTTAGCCACTGACAATGCTTGGGTTATTGAACAGCAGAGCTGACCACTTAGACCGTTCCATATCTTTCGATCTCCCTTGCATCCTTGGGTGGATCCTCGGGCGTGGGCTCAGGGACTGTCCCCTGCATTTTATGCTGTTTGTATGGAGTTTTTGGTTTTTCGGCGGCTTTTTTTCCTCTCCACACTTTCGTTTTGTTTTATTTTCTACCTTTCGCTGGCTGCTTTGAGGGTGCTGTTGGATTCTTTTTTAAACCCTTGGTGGTGAGAACACCACAGAATTACGGAATGTGGTGTGTCTCTATTTGACGCCAAGAGCACAGACACAATGAGCCGTGTCTCCCTGATGAGTCCGATCCAGCGGACGAAAGGCCTAGGAGCAGGTGATACATACAGATCTGCCTTCGGGAGGGATTGCGATGGTTCCCTCATGCAGCTAGTAAAGAGTATTTGTATTTATGATATACATTTTCACATTTTCTTCATCTTCAACTTAAAAAAAAAATCAAACTTCAAATCTTTGCCAAGTCATTACTATAATGATGGAAAAATTGTTAACCTGCACTTGTTTACCCCCGGTACTTAATTGTTCAGCATTTATATATATATATATATATATATATATATATATGTATATGTATATATATATATATATATATATATATATATATAAGTATGGATTGGGCAATAGCGAACCCGCTGTGAAAATGGGTATTAGAGTGTTCACCCCTATATCAGGCAAAAAAAACAGAATAGAAGTGAACTCTTGTGATGAAGAAGACTGGCTTCCAATATCCATTCCCCAGTGTCAATGCTTTTGAATTAGGTCTTATTGTTCAAGACATAGTATTCTTACCCGGTCCACCTATTATTTTTTAGTATTTTGACGTACTTAACGGGACCGCTGAAAACTTGAGGCAGTAAGTAGACTGTTTTTTTATACTTATATGAATGTGTTTATGTGGACCATTTTAATATATACAAGTTGATTTGCATGCTTATTATTGTTTGCATTGATCAGATAATTATTTTGATGCTGAGAAAAGGGCACTCCCTATTCGTACTTTGTGTGCCTGTCAGACGCATACTTTCCACAGAAGGAATATCACAAACTACCCCAATTTGTACATCAAGTGTCTCACAGACCCATACTTGCCAAAGAACAAAATCCGGCTTATAGATTACCCCCCCCCCTCTCTGTTCCGCACCCCAACCTCTCTCTCTCTCTCTCTCTCTCTCTCTCTCTCACACACACACACACACACACACACACACACACACACACACACACACAAATCGGGAGTAAATACATTCATTCTTAGTAGGTGTGGGTTTGAAAGACATACAACATACGAAAAGGGGATGACTATTGAAAAACACCCACACACAAAACCTTCAATAAGGAGTCTGGGTCTGATGGACCCACGACTTATGAATAGGGGTGGCCATTGAAAAGTTCCTTTTTAGTGAGTAGGAGTCTGACAGACGCACAAAATATGAATAGGAGGTGTCTATTGAAACAACCTTCTCTACCGAGTCTGAGTCTGACACACACACAAAATAGGAATAGGGGTTAAGTATTGACAAAT
The DNA here is from genome assembly GCA_033310375.1 of Conus canariensis. Taxonomy (NCBI): domain Eukaryota; kingdom Metazoa; phylum Mollusca; class Gastropoda; order Neogastropoda; family Conidae; genus Conus; species Conus canariensis. The sequence continues at coordinate 52,522,102 of CM065738.1, read as the reverse complement.
AATTCTTTAACAAGTATCAATGTGTCTAACACACGATGAAGGTTAAAGGAGTTGGAAAGACAATGTGGAAAAAGAGCAGAAAAGAGCACATGAGGTAGAAAAAACAACAAAAAACAAGAGCTGACCATTAATGGGACAGTGTATGCCGCAGCACACAATCTTTGACCGTGAACCCAGGCCATCCATATTTGCATAATTTGAAAGGTCTATAGTTGAGGTAGATTCGTTGCCAACTTTCAGGTGTGTAGCTATCCTAGTTACCGAGGGATTGGGAATTAATTGTTTTAACGCTTTTTGCCCCAGTATCACGACCCGCTTTTCCGGAAAATTTGTCGATCAGGGGTGACAATCCCCATGCTTGTGAGACTTCACACACACACACACAAAATGTCAGTTTAATCGGCATGTAAACTTCTGAGATATCATAGTGGACACAAACACTCACATTCAGGGCGAATTGAGAGCATGTGGATCCTACGGCTGCGACACACAAAGAAAAGAAACCTGGAGAAAGGGAGCGCGATAGGAAAAAAAACCCCTTAACTTAATGATGATAACGTCTGTGATTTTAGGACCAGAAGGGTCTTTAATTTCTCTTTTCAGCGAAACCCCACAGCGGGAAAGTGTTAGACGGTTCTTGTCAAACTCAGTCGTTACTATGGTTAAATAAATCTTAAACACCACCAACCCCCAACCGTTATGTTCATAGCTATAAACTCTGGGCGAACGTCCGAAAGGATGTGACTTTTGTTTGATGGCACCTTACTTGCCACATGGGTGTCTATACTCCCGACTTCAAACATTCTTTTTAATAAAGTCTTATTTCGTCTTCATGCAGATGGAGTATAAAAATAATATAAAGAAAATCACTGATATGATAAATTTTATGCAGTCACTATGTCCAAAAGGATGCAGGTTACTTTGTAATAATAACAGAAAGTAACATTTGAATGAATTACAAAAACACAACACGCGGAGCTCGCTTTTGAAAACTTTACTGAATAATGCAAAATTTATAGTAGAACCCAAGATTTTCAGATCAATATCTTTTAAAAATTTCTTTTTTCAACCTAAATGAAAAAAAGATGGAAAGCAATTCAAAAGCATTCCCAGTCAAGTTTGATACAATGAAGATCATTGATCTTTTTGACTCTGACCTTGGCAACATTTATTGACAAGTAGCGCCATATACCCCTACGTGCGCTTACCAAACTTGATTGAAATCCACTGAATCGTATACGTGCTGTAGTACGCAAAGTTCATTTGATCTTTGTGACTTTGATCTTTGACCTTGACAAAATCTAATATCGTAGGAACCTGTGCCATATTTTTACACATAATCATGCCAGCTTTGATGAAAATCCCTCCATTGATATTTGTGTTAGAGGTCACAATATACGAACTGACCAACAACACAACTGACAAACCAACCAACCGATCAAAAGAGGCCCGACATCTTTCAGTTTCCTTTCCCATGTTGCCCCTTTCTCCAGATTTGCTCATACCAAATTTGGTTAAAATGGGTTGAGTTTGTTTTTTCACTAGAGCTTAAAATTTGAAAATAGCCCTCACAACCTTGACCTAGACAAAATTTAATGGAACGCGAGGCCGTCCCATCTTCCCATGCATGTCCACACTAAATTTCATCAAAACCCCTTTACTGGTTTTTGCGATAGCGCTTGTGACAGACAGACAAATGACATGGCCTTGGTCTCTATTCCAAACTGTTCTCAAACTTTGACTGGGAATACAAAAAGGCAAACATGCAAAGGTTAGAATAAATCTGTAACTAACAGTATTAAAAATGACGCAGAAACTACACTAACATTGCCACAGATATAAATCCGTTTCTGCCTGCTCTGGTTTCTGATAATCAAATCAATCTGTGTTGTACATAGCCTAGGAGACAACTCAGGACCAGTTGTTATCTTAACCCGTCAAAAAACCTAAAACAAAAAAAAACAAAACAAAAAACAAACAAACAAACAAACAAACAAAAACTGCATTGTGAAACTCTACCAAACCTGAAAAATATCGAAAAGGAACTAAATATGGAAACTAAAGCATTCATCCTTCAGGTAGTTAAGACTAGGCCATGCTGTGGTAACTGATAATAATTGCTGTTGAACAGTCAAAGATCTTTGCACATACACACATACACATGTGTATACAATCTGTTCAAAAATGTTTAAAAATGGTACGTACACTACAGATTCAAATACTTCATCTATAACTCTTCATGTTTTCAACAAAGCTTGCACGTATGATCATCACTTTTTTTTTTAGTAAAATGCAAAAACAAAAAGAAAAACAACCAAGCTGTTTGCTCTGAATGAACGTTTGCTCTCAATAACCAATGGAAAATGAAAAGCACACAGCTCAATACAAAGAGAAGGAAAAAAAAATATAAGCAGTTAAATTTGGACAAAGGCTTTTGCAGTTTAAGCAATTCTTTTAAACTGACAATGGGAAACAACCTGTAATTTTGAGGAGAAAAATAAATCAGCACAGGTCGGCATTGTAACTGTAAAAGGATGAGAGGGAATAATTATTACAGTTGAGCACTTTTAAACAAGTATTCATTGCACAAAAACTTCTTGACAAAGTTATAATCTAAACAGTACAGCAGAGCAAGTGTTTAGAAATATTATTGGCTTACAAAACATGTCAAAACCTACATAACGCATTAAAAAATCTGTATACATGCTATTAATAAAGCATGCATACATAGATCATCAATGAGAAGTTCTGGTTTTATACTAGCTATGAAGGAAAATGGACCAAATTGTTTCATTGATATTATGAATCAACACTGGTCTTAAGGACCACTTAATGACCAAGTTCCTAATTTTGGGGCGATAGGGGGACAAAAGGTCCACCTATCGACGATACATACACATGGATCAATGTCTGAAAATGGAATATAAACATATACACTAATAATACAGCTAGTTGAGATCTAGGTATTTACAGTACCAATTCGTTTAGCCATCATGACTGAGACAAAATCGACTCTATCTTCTTTTTCCTCCATGTTCCAGAATCATTCTTGCTTAACCCATTTATGCCTAGCGCCCTTATAGTGGGACGCTATAGTTATTTGCCCTTTATTGGCTTAATGTTAAAGATAAGGCAACTAAATTGTGATAATTAGTTAAAGGGATGCAACGTCTATAATTATAATACACACAAGCGTTATCTCCCTTGGAATGTATTTCCGGTTGTCGGCCATTTGTGATGAACCACATGGTTGAAAACAGTCAAGATGGATCAAAGCAGAAGGTAAGTCAATATCTCGTTTGTCAAACACATTTTAATGATATTATTGAATTAAATGTGATACTTAGGATATAAACTAAAACGGTGTGCGATGATATAAGCTTATTGTTTATAATAGGTAAACTTTGTTGCCTTTTATAGGCGTTCCACTATAGGGACGCTAGGCACGAGCGGGTACAGGTTTTTCAGTTCATGCCAGTGACTGTGTTTTGGGGTTTGAAATCAGTCTAAATTGTAACAGTGCTGAAATATTTCTGTTACATTGTTATTTCATTTCATGATATGTTATAATTTTGATGTATATTATTTTTTTTCGTTAGGTCAATTCTATTAGTTATATGGATTGATAAACAGGCAAAGGAGAAACGAAAAAAACAAACAAACATGACAAATCATGTGTGTCTTTTTTTTTTTATTTCAGCTTATCTCTAAAGATGAAATAAAGTCAAACTAATCGAAGATCTGGATAGCTCAGTCAGTAGAGGGTTCGACTCTTATTCCAAAAGTCAAGGGTTTGAATCCCGGCATTACTGAAACTGGTTCGCTGGTGTCAGGAGAATGTGACCAGCTGTCTCTGATCCGCGAAAGTGGCTGAGACGTAAAACACCAAAACAACCAACAGTCAAACTAACCTAAATATGTGCATGCTCGACTTCCTTGCAGCTTACTTTATCAAAACGATCTCTGTTTTGCAGACGATACAATGTAAATGAAGTACTGGGTATCCTTGAAGCGGACACTGCTTTCCAAACTGCCAATATCTAATTGATCCCCCACCTACTGCTGAATTGATAGACGAGGACAGTTGAGATGAAGATGCTGAAATTCACAATCTGAGTGCGCGGCAACTTCAGTCATCTGCTTCAGCAACAGTCATTTATGCTGACCGAAGACAGATCATCGGTGGTGACAACACTCAGTCTACTCCCCAAGAGAACAACATGGTCAGTTTTTATAGTCATTTTTCTCACATACCTACCTCCCTCTCCCTCCCTCCCTCCCTCCCAAAGAGAGAGAGAGAGAGAGAGAGAGAGAGAGAGAGAGAGAGAGAGAGAGAGAGAGAAAAAATAATTCAATGTCGAAAACATGTGTGTGTGTGTGTGTGTGTGTGTGTGTGTGTGTGTGGTGTGTGTGTGTGTGTGTGTGTGCAGGTTTCAGATGGACACGTTTCTGAACTGGGGAATGCAGAGTACGGTGCAATCTCTTCACAACGTGGCAAAAAACGCAAAGCTGACTCTGGACACTCGGCCATTGGAGCTACAACTCTACAGAAAATGCCAGCTAGGTCACTTCAAGCACGGCAACCAGCAGGGTGATTTTGGAGAAAAAAAAAAGTTGACTTGTCACAGCGCCAGAAAGATCGCTTCAAATGGTCCACCCCAGAAAGGAACACCTCCTCCCTTCCAACTGATCCAGTGGAACATTTCTAACTTTTTTTCGATGAGGATGTGATTGAGTTGATCACTGAGCAAAGCAAAAAGTATGCAGCATTCAAAGGTAATCATACCTTTTCTCTTTCACCCGATGAGGTTCGCACCTTTCTGGGTTTCCTAATTCTATCTGGTTACTGCACACTTCCGCGACGCAGAATGTACTGGTCCAGTGACATGGACATTCATAATGCAGCTGTCACCTCAGCCATGAGCCGAGACAGATTCGAGGAGATCATGAGGCACCTCCATGTGAGTGACAACACCAACCTTGATGCCGATGACAGGATGGCCAAAGTCAGACCACTGCTTACCATGCTGAATGAATGAAGCCTTCGTTACTTTCTAAGACAACAGAAGCTCAGCATTGATGAGAGCATGGTCCCGTGCTATGGTCGTCATGGCTCAAAACAATTTTACACATATTCATGCCAGCTTTGATGAAAATCCCTCATTGATATTTGTGTTAGAGGTCACAATAAACGAACTGACCAACAACACAACTGACAAACCAACCAACCGATCAAAAGAGGCCCGACATCTTTCAGTTTCCTTTCCCATGTTGCCCCTTTCTCCCAGATTTGCTCATACCAAATTTGGTTAAAATGGGTTGAGTTTTTGTTGTTGTTGTTTTTGTTTTTTTGTTTTGTTTTTTTCCCACTAGAGCTTAAAATTTGAAAACAGCCCTCACAACCTTGACCTAGACAAAATCGAATGGAACGCGAGGCCGTCCCATGTTCCTATGCATGTCCACACTAAATTTCATCAAAACCCCTTTACTGGTTTTTGCGATAGTGCATGTGACAGACAGACAAATGACATGGCCTTGGTCTCTATTCCAAACTGTTCTCAAACTTTGACTGGGAACACAAAAAGGCAAACATGCAAAGGTAAGAATAAATTTGTAACTAACAGTATTAAAAATGACGCAGAAACTACACTAACATTGCCACAGATATAAATCCGTTTCTGCCTGCTCTGGTATCTGATAATCAAATCAATCTGTGTTGTACATAGCCTAGGAGACAACTCAGGACCAGTTGTTATCTTAACCTGTCAAAGTGTACTGCATCACACCCCTTGAGAGCTGTCATCTGGTGCGTGAGGAGAGAGACGTCGATGCTGTAATGTTGTTAGTCACAGTCAGTGAGGCATAAGGCCTTCTTCCTTGCGCTGAACCCTACCAAGTGATCTGAAGCGATCAAAGCTAAGTGAATTTTCATTGTTTTATTCGTTAATGTCTCACCTGATGAAGACCTAAGAGGTCGAAACTAGTTGTGTTTCGTCTTGTGACTCGTTTGTCCACGTTCTCTGGGCGGTTCGCTAACATTTATTTAAGATTTGTTTAGATTTCCGCCTGCAGTCCTCTCGCTTTGCAACTAGATCTGTCAAAAAAAACTAAAACACAAAAACAGAAAAAAAAACCCAACTGCAATGTGAAACTTTACCGAACCTGAAAAATATCTAAAATGAACTAAATATGGAAACTAAAGCATTGACATCCTTCAGGTAGTTAAGACTAGGCCATGCTGTGGTAACTGATAATTGCTGTTGAACAGTCAAAGATCTTTGCACGTACACACGCACATGCGTATACAATCTGTTCAAAAATGTTTAAAAATGGTACATACACTACAGATTCAAATACTTCATCTATAACTCTTCATGTTTTCAACAAAGCTTGCACGTATGATCATCAAATTTTTTTTAGTAAAGTGCAAAAACAAAAAGAAAAACAACCAAGCTGTTTGCTCTCAATAAGCAATGGAAAATAAAAAGCACACAGCTCCATACAAAGAGAGAAAAAAATTATAAACAGCTAAATTTGGACTAAGGCTTTTGACAGTTCAAGCAATTTTTTTTAAAACTGACAATGGGAAACAACCTGTAATTTTGAGGAGAAAAATAAATCGGCACAGGTCGGCATTGTAACTGTAAAAGGATGAGAGGGAATACTTATAACTGTTGAGCACTTTTAAACAAGTATTCATTGCACAAAAACTTCTTGACAAAGTTATAACCTAAACAGTACAGCAGAGCAAGTGTTTAGAAATATTATTGGCTTACAAGCATGTCAAAACCTACATAACTCATTAACAAATACGTATACATTCTATTAATAAAGCATGCATACATAGATCATCAATGAGAAGTTCTGGTTTTATACTAGCTATGAAGGAAATGGACCAAATTGTTTCATTGATATATGAATCAACATCGGTCTTAAGGACCACTTAATGACCAAGTTCCTAATTTTGGGGCGATAGGGGGACAAAAGGTCCACCTATCGACGATACATACACATGGATCAATGTCTGAAAATGGAATATAAACATATACACTAATAATACAGCTAGTTGAGATCTAGGTATTTACAGTACCAATTCGTTTAGCCATCATGACTGAGACAAAATCGACTCTATCTTCTTTTTCCTCCATGTTCCAGAATCATTCTTGCTTAAGCACCAAACACTAGAAAAGACTACAAAAACTGTCTCTGTTCACAGGAATATAGTAAATCTTAAAAAAGAGAGGGCGTGGGCAGAGGGGGTGCCCACACCTACTGGCAAAAAAAAAAAATCGCACAAGACTTATCTTTCTACTACCTTTTTTGGTGTTAGAACTAGACGTGTGACTAAATATATATATATATTTTTTAAACAAAAACAAAACAAAAAAAACAAGGGAGAAGGGAATAGTGGCAATGGCAAGTACACATAATTGTTGCTATAAAACTTGGTAATAACAATCAAAATGAATATAGAATGAGGATAAGTATGACATGAAAAATGTTAGTGTATTGATTGTACACAGTAAATCTTGAAATGATTATGTGATACATATAATCTTTTTGAAAACAAAAGTCAAATTAGAGCTGCTTATCATGTAAAATACCCCCCCCCCCCCCCCCCCCGTGCACATGCATTCACATACACACGCACGCACTGCACACACATACACACACTTTTAACTTAAAAAAGCCCAAACATATTCTGAACATGCTTTTTTTTAAGCAGCGAACCAAACGGTCTTTGTGATAGTTAATATGAAATCCATCAGGTGGTTCTCAGTGATTACTATAAACTCATCTTAATAGGTTACTTACCTTTCCCTTAAAAGTTTGAACACCTCTGCAAATTTGCAGGAAGCCATCTGAAATTAACAGAAAAAAAATTTCAGTACATATCAAAGTATCGAATCTTTGCTTGCTTTTATTATTATTTTCTGTTATGGACATACACTTGATTACATAGCAGTGGATTTACCAGTAATCCTCGCTTATCCTACTAAGAATTAATTATGGTTCAGTGGAATGTGCGAGTATAAAAGTGGCATGGGATCTGAGCATGTATTTATGAGTGTGAGCTGGTGATTATTGTTTCATAATCTTTTTTTTTTTCTGTCGAAGTAACTATTATTGAGTATTTTAAATTCTGACACACTCGAAGATTTGGGGGAAGGGGGCGTGTCTGCTAACTTAATAAGTAAATGAGTAACTATGAGAAAAATATTTGGCTGCCTGGATGATCTGCTCCAAATTTGAAATATCAGGGGATATTTTCAGAACACAGCACACGAATTGGTAGAAAAATCATCAGTGCGTCGCGACCAAGTTTGGTGGTGGGGTTCGGTGAAGATCTTGGTCACTTTCGACTGCCTCCCTTCACGGACGGCGTGGATTTCAAAAGCTTATTTTTTTCAAAAACATGCACCATCCGAACCTTTTAGTAAATAAGCATACAAAAGAAACCTTCTAAAAAAAAAAAGATTCTATTCATCATATAGCAGTACCGAAACTTCTAATAGCCCGTGTTCTCCACCTTGGCATACAAAGGGGAGATTCAAAACAGTCCAGGCAGCAAATGGCGACAGTCGACTCGACTCTTTTCTTCTTGTGTTTAGGCAGCCAACATCTACAGTCAGACGAATCAGCCGCACTAATTTTAGCATGCAAGTCAAGCAATTTCATTACTGTCTTGCATGCATTTTCTTCTTCTTCTTCTTCTTCTTTTAAATAAGTTTCTTAGTTTTTGTCAGATATCATCACATGTTCGCTGTTGAACAACGCTTCATTTCTGTTTGTGACAAAGAAATGTACAGAAAACAACTCACCTCAGAGACCAAGCGACGAGCCCACTGAAGTAAGCTTACGCTTCTTCCGAACGAGGCTGTTCTAAAAATAGAACGCAATTTGCATATGTGCACTGAACTGCCAAATCTCAGAAATGGAGAGCGTATGAAAGAATACAGTTTCAGAATCTAAAAAATCCTGATGATATATTACAGGTGAAAAAATTTCGCTAAATAAATCATCTTGGTTAGAACAAAATTTGGAATTAAAGGCCGGTCCACATAACTACCGTTTTTTAGGCGGTCTACATATCGATCACACACTTTTCTAATGAATAGTTTCACAACAGTAAACTCTAAAAAAAAAAAAAAACATCTAATACTTTCACTCATTCCCACACCAAAGAGCTTACACTTTATAGTATTTGTGTTCACGAGAGCGCAGGGGTATGGCAGAAAAAGACCAAAATAATAAGTGGACCGGATTTGGGTCCTGTTATTAACCTAGTTCCTAATTTTGGGGTCATAAGCGGACAAAAAGTCCGTGTAATAAGGATCCATACTAACCTGCAACTATTATTGTACATCGCCTTCTTTCTTTTTTTTTTTTTTTTTAGCAATGTATTAGCAATGCCTGATCTATCTGAACATGCCCGAGGCACTTCAAATTGTAAAGGAACATTGTTTTCATGAAGGCGTTTTCTTTAATTTAAGTCATCTGCGAGGGTTTGGTAAGCTTTTTGATGACATTCCTTATTAAAGGGACATCACAAGTGTTCCTGATCGGACCCCTGTTGACACAAACAACACAGATACCATTCAGGTTTTGTTTTCGTCACAATTTATTTGTTTTAATTCATTTACTTTTTGTTTGTTTGTTTGTTTTTGCTGTACCATCCTCTGTGCCATTTCAGTGACATTGCACCCACGCCGCTCATTCCGATCCCCCCCCCCCCCCCCTCCACAGCCACAGCCCGGCCCGTCCCGCCGCTGTCCCGGCACCGGCAATCCACAGGGAGCAGTCAATGTCAAGTCATGAAAAGTCAACGCATCGCAGGAGACACTGCAATGCAGCCGAGTCACTCCGGTGGTGTTCAGTAGCGCCTATTCTGAACTAACATAGGCAGGACACCACCTACGTAGCCCCCTACTGACGACAATAATTGCTTAGTCGCGGAGCCGGGGTGTTCGTATAGCTATCACAGAGATTTGCGTCCGCTGATTCGGATTTATCAGTAAAACATGTCCTCTCTCTCTCTCTCTCTCTCTCTCTCTCTCTCTCTCTGATACTTGTAAAATGTCTATCAATAAAAGTCATAAAGGTGACAAACATTTTTTTATATAATATAGGTACTAATTCAAAATTTTAAAAATCAAGGTTGAAAAAAAATCCATCTAATCTTCGATAAAAACAAGGTAAATGTTGTTTATGTTTGGTTGCAGACATACTGGAAACTTATTTGTTTTTTTGTTGTTGTTTGTTTTTTTCTTGCACATTTTATTCAGGTAATATAAGAGCTTACATATGCACAGAAAGAGGACAGTGCGCGGAGATTCTCACACGTACATGATAAACATATCTATGAATGACGTACATAAATATTGTTAACATACTGTCAAGAGTAGAGGGAAAAAATGAACAGCTGTAAAAGTAACCGTGCACTCACACAGAGCAGCCAACAGAGCATAAATCAATATTGCAGGCTTTTCCTCTGTGTGTGTGTAGGTGTGTGTGTGTGTGTGTGTGTGTGTGTGGCGCGCGCGCGCGCGCGCACGCGCGTGTGTTTGTGTGCTTGCGCACGTGCGTGCGTGCGTGCGTGTGTGTGTGTGTGTGTGTGTGTGTGTGTGTGTGTGTGTGTGTGTGTGTGGTGTGTGCGTGCGTGTGTGCGTGCGTGCGTACATACATATGTGCGTGCGTGCCTGCGTGTGTGTGTGTGTGTGTGTGTGTGTGTGTGTGTGTGTGTGTGTGTGTGTGTGTGTGTGTGTGTGACTTTGCAGCAGGAAACAATATAATTAGAAACTTAAACGAGCACTTACCTTGGGAAGTCGAAGTTTGAGCGAGATTCCATGATGTAGTTTACCTGAACGGAGGGATTTGTGAGATGCGCATGCCCAGATCCTCCACTCTTTAAAGATCAGATCAAATCTGATCTGATTTAACAGTTTCCTTCATATTGAGAAAAACAACCAGTGAACCTATTCATGAACTTTAGATTTTTGTTCATAATTTTATTGGGTGGGTATAATTTCTGGAGGGTGGGCACATGTCCCTCCATTCCGGTAAACTACATCATGGAATCTCACTCAAACTTCGACTTCCCAAGGTAAGTGCTCGTTTAAGTTTCTGATTCCATTTCTCGTAGTTTACCGAAACTAAGTGACATGTGAGACTTCAATTTTTTTTTTTAGCACCTCCAGTCATCATTTAATCATTCATGCTTCAGAAAATGAGGCAAGACTATATTCAAGGTTTCGCCATGCGTGATTTCATGTTTAATATTTCTTCACCATTTCATAATTCCAATGTAAAGGATTTTCTCCCTTAGCACCAAAATAATGTTCCAAATGATTTGGTCCAATCCACCGCATGGCTACATGTTATGTGGTACACATATAACCAAACACTGGCTGATCTATTATTCACTTGCCACTCACACACATTCTGCTATTTGCACTGCACACATAACTGACTAGAATGAAATTAAGCACTTGTCGCTTCATTTCTCTCCATACAAAGGTAAGTCGCTGTCTTTCACTATGGAGTTTGTTCTCCATACGAATGAAAGTGTCTTTCACTGACGAATTTGCTGTCTGCACCAAACGTAATTGTCTTTCATGCCTTTTTGGTTGTATAGTCCTCCATCCATTTCTGTCCTGTCCCCAGAAGTGTGTCCTTCATTTCTGTCCTGATAGCTTTGTGGTAGAATTTCTGAAAAGGTGTTGCTTTCGACCAACCTGCTTTCTTCAGAATACTTTCCTATGTCATACCCTGATTTAACATAGCAGATGTTGATGCACTTCTGAAACTATGGGGTTCAAAGTCTGTAATCCCTGCATTCAGCAAAACTGAACGCATCCACCTGGCTACTGTATCTTTGGATGCAAGTCCGTGTGGCTTTCATGACACAAGAGCACCTTGCCACAATTTTCCCTGATTTCTGTTTTTCTTTGTAAATATTCCTGTAAACATTCAATTACACACAACTGCTTTTTTTTCTGGAAATGGAGAAAATTCTAACACATACTGTGTGTCCTCGTCTTGTTTGCTTTATCTTGTCCATTATCTGAATTATGCAGGTTTCTTTTATAAATTTGATACACTGAACTTTGATCAAATGTACAGTCTGGATTCTCTGAGCAGATGCGAACAGCAACAAAGCACACAATTTTAATGTGAGATCTTTCAGAGTCAAATTTGTGTTTGTTTTTTGTTGCTTAAAATAGTCTAACAAGACCTCTACATCCCATGTTTCTTTGTATTTTGGCATTGGTGTTCTTCTTTCAAAATACCTTTCATAAACCTAACCACTAAAGGTTCAGCTCCCATGGACCTACCTCCTGTAGTTTGTACAACTGATGCAATTGCAATTCTAGCAGTATTTATGACACTTTACCCTAAACCTGATCTATACAACTCTCTTAGAAATTTTAACACAACATGGACAGAGGTTGAAAATGGATCTTCCTGTTGTGAAGCACAGAAAAGTTTCCACCTGCGGAGGTACGATTCATACTGCTGTCGTGCTGACTTTCTCCAGGAGTCGCACAGGATTGCTCAAGTCTCTCCATGAAAGCCTTGTGCCTGGAGGGATTGCCAGATAATCTCACTGCCAAAAGCTGGAGATTCTTGTGTAGAGCATGTGGAGTATTGCTGTGAGCTAGTTGCAACACCTTCTTCCCTTTTGACAGGAGTACCGGATTGTCTGCTTTTTCCTTCGCCATTTCCTTCAAAACTCTTTGGACAACACTGAAACGGGGTTGACTGCCAGAACCCAGTATCGCATACACACACACACACACACACACACACACACACACACGCACACACACACACACGCACACACACACACACACACACACACACACACATATATATATATATATATATATATATATATATATATAAAAGAGAGAGAGATACTGGGCTCTGGCAGTCAACCCTCGAATTTTGTTCCAACAGAACGTAAAAGCATCAATTGCTAGAGCCTCTGGATCTGGATGCCAGGATACAAATGGTTTGATTTGGTACTTCAAACGAGATGCAAACAAATCAATGTCAGGTGCGCCCCAGAGCCTTGTTATTTGATGGAATATGACAGGATTCAGCTGCCAGTCTGTTTTGTCGTTAAATTTCCGTGACAAAGCATCTGCCTCTACATTCAATTTTCCAGGAATGTGTGCCACCATCAGCCAAATGCCTCTATCCTTACACCAGATCCGGATTCTTTTGGCCACTATATTACATTCTTGAGACCGGAGCCCCCATGTTCTTTAAATAACTGACTGCACATGAATTGTTAGTTAATACTTTTACATGTTGGTCACAGACTTTGTCCTTAAAACTCATGAAGGCATATTCTACAGCTAGCAATTCTAACACATTTAAGTGAAATTGCTTTTCTGCCTCGGTCCATCTTCCACCTGTTCTATGTAAACCACACACTGCTCCCCAACCACCTTAGGTTGAGGCATCTGTTTTCAGTTCCACAGTGGACTCTTTCCTATTTAGTTCAAAGGTTGCTGCTTGCACATTGTCAATCCACCAACCCTTTTTGGCCTTCATCTGAAAGTGACACGACAGCCTCAAATCATCCACTGTTTTGCTTGAGTGCCACACGTTTTCGTACTCCAAACATCTGTAAGACAATGGCCCCCATTGCACAGCAGAAAAAGCTGCCACGTGCTGATCTATGACTTAGCTAGTTCCCTAATTGTGAATCTGACTTTTCTTCTTAAACCCTGACAAGCCGATGTTATCTTTTCTATTCTTTCTTCTGGCAAAGTAACCTTCAAGTCCTTCGAATCCAAATAAAACCCCACGAATTTTAATTTTTGTGTAGGTACTACAACAGACTTGTCAAGATGAACAGTAAATCCTAAGGATGTGAACACATTTAATGTCTGGTCAATGTTTTCCTGGCATTCTTCTTTACTAGCTCCCTGTAAATAGCTATCATCAATAAATGATGTTGATGGAAAGTCTTGGGATCTAAGATGGGCAAAAACAGGTTTTAATAATTTTGTGAAAAAACCTTGGACAACATGAAAGTCCATTTGGTAGGCAGGTGTCGGAATACAGCTTTCCCCTCCATTCAAATTTGAGGTATCTTTTGAAAGCTGATGCAACTGGTACCGAGTAATATACTTGTCTAAGATCAACTGATGCCATATAGCAATCTCTATGCACCATGCTAGCAGCAGATTGTAGATTCTCCATCTTAACATGTTCTAGGAGACGCAACTGAGGAGCCAGCGTAGTGGCCACTGCTTTGAAAAGTAGAGTATCTGTTTCCTCTATCAGTCTGATAAGGGGCTTTAGCAGGTTGATCATGGTATGGAATTCTATGAGACTGACCAGGATATGGATTTCTATCAAACTGACCAGGAGATCCGTACCCAACAGAAACAAAAATGTTTACATGAGCTTTCCTAGAAAGCACCTTAGTGGGATGAGCACGTCCGTATGACTCTGCAGACGTGATCATATCGTCAACAGTTTTCACATCTTTTTCACACAGAAAAGTAGCCAAGTCCTTGGAGACACACTCCAAAAAACTGTTCACGCAAGATAAGATCCACCAGACCTTCAAAAGACTTATCAATTTTTGACTAAGAGACCTAGCGGTCAAGCAAACGCCTACGTTCAACTGCAAAGGTCTCGAAAGGTTCATCTGACCTAGGCTTAGTCTCACGAAAACGCTTACGAAAATCATCTGGAGTACATTGAAACTTTTTCAGCAAGCTCTCTTTCAGAAGCTCGTAAGACACAACGTTATTTTCTGCGAGACTGTGATAGAGAGTTAAAGCGGGATCCTCAAGCAATGCAGACAGGTATGTTACCCACAAATTTCTCTGACCAAACCAAAGAACGAGCATGGGTTTCAAAACGAAACAGATAACTATCTATGTCATCAGCTCTTTCTTTAAAAGGGGGCAACTTAGGAAACGTAGGGCGAGGGGTTTTAATCCTGGGAAAACCAGAACACTGACTATCATTATCCTGACCTGAGACTGCACCTTGCTGAGAAGTTATTTGTAACTGTATTCTTTTAGTTTCCTCTATGTCTCTTTGCTGAATTCTTTTAGTTTCCTCCTGCATTTGTACTTTCTCTTTTTGGTTCAGTTATCTCTTCTTCCTGTATTTTCAACTGAAATTCTTTCAGTCGCATTCTTTCCTCTCTTTCCATGTCCTGGGCAATACATTTGACAACATAGTTCAATAGAGCTTCTCCCTCCAGACCACATACCTTACCTCGTTGTAAATATTTAGCAAAAACTTTGACCTCGTCAACAGAGGACACAACAGGACTTTCTCCCTGAGCCTTCTGTGCCATGATGAAATGTGAAATATTGTTTTGTCCAACTGGACAAAAATACTAGTGTGCCAAAGAACAAACAATTGCTAACAGTAGTGGGGGAAAACAAGTGTAAGTTAACAATTTTTCCATCATTATAGTAATGACTTGGCAAAGATTTGACATTTAAAAAAAAATGTATATTATAAAAATGAAAACCCTTCACTAGCTGCATGAGGGAACCATCGCAATCCCCCTCGTAGGCAGATCTATATGTATCGCCTGCTCCTAGGCCTTTCGTCCGCTGGATCGGAACTCATCAGGGAGACAAAGAAGATTTCTTTTTTCAAACAAACATTAACGACAATCACTCTTAAAAAGACTAAGCATTATCAAACCCAACCAACAAAAAGATAGAAATAAACAATGAAATAGAAATTCAGGGATATGGGGAGAAAGAAAAGCACAATATGTAATCAATGCCAAATAATCAGCAACAAGTATAAATCAAGCAATGACATGAGAGTAATAACGAATATAGTCAATGTATTGTTGTTGTTCTTTTCACACACTAAGCATTCGAAATGAAAAAACTATTTTTTTTTTTAAGCTGGTTCAGGGCAGCCACTCACACTCACTCATTCAAGAGAAAAGAACCCTAGGAATGCTGAAGAAGCAACACAATCCCCAAGTAAAGATAGAAACAGAAATAATCAGAGAGATAACCGAAGGTAATGAAACCAAAGCCCACAAAGGAAGGAAGAACTAGGCCCTCGTATCTCCAGATACAATACAAAAGGAGGTACCTCGTTACACTGGAGATGGGAAAGAAGGTAGACAAAAACAGTCATACAACAAAACAATACAACACAACTCAATTGTTCAAAAGGAAAGTCTGTGAACGTGACCTATCACTTCTAATTGGGGCATTCATAGGGGCACAACAACAAATCCTACCACTAAGGCGATTTTTAATTCAATAGCAAAAGAAATTTAACTACGGGGTCACCATATGTTACGGATGGTGTGCGGTGCGTGTTTTGCTGTCTGACTCTCGCTCTCAAAAGTTTGGATGCGTGTAATAACCATTCCCTACTAACACCCAAACCATACGCACATGGATAGCCAGGCAACACACGAGTTAGATTTTTTTTTTCTTTATAGGCTGCCTGAACCATCAAAACATACATTAATGTGAATTGGTACAAAAACAACCCATGCCACTACATAGCATACAGATCAAGATATCAATACACACCAGCCGCCGTGGCGAATGGTTAGCGTCGTGGACTCCCCGTTGGGAGGTCGTGGGTTCGAATCCCATCAGAGTCATGTGGGATTTTCTGCCCCGACCGGCTCCTACCCAGAGTTGAGTTTGCTGCGGGCTCAGCTGGGAAGACTGGGACCACACATTCGAGTTTCATCCACTTAATGTATGCCTTTCTGAGAGTGTTGCTCAAATTTCCTGACCAACACTGCAGGTGCCTGTATCTCTCAGGCCTGGTTGACACCGGGATATATTATGAAAGGAAGCGTAGAGTACGGCCCTGTCATGTAGTCTCAGACCGAAATGGAAATCCGTAGCATCATCTTAATCATCCTCATTCTCATCGATCAGCATTAAAAAATGTCTCAAATTATGTGGCCCTTCATGCCCTGCTCTCATGGTGACCTCAATTTCGATGTCCTCTCAACGTCTGTGGCCTTGGTTTGGTTACGTCGGGGTCACCAGTATCGGCGAGTCCATGGGGGCTGTCGTTGGACGGACGTGGTGGCGCCCTCCGGGGAGGGAGAGCTCACTCACGCCGGCTCCGCGACTAAGCAATTACTGTCGTCAGTAGGGGGCTTAGTAGGTGGTGTCCTGCGTATGTTAGATCAGAACAGGAGCCACTGAACACCACCGAAGTGACTCGGCAGCAGTGCAGTGTCTCCTCCGGTGGGTTGCCTCTTGACGACTTGACATTGACTGCTCCCTGTGGGTTGCCGGTGCCGGGGCTGCGGCGGGGCCGACCGGGCTGTGGCTGTGGCTGTGGATGGAGTGTCGGAATGAGTGGTGTGGGTGCACTGCCTCTGAGGTGGCGCAGAGGTTGGGGCAGCAAAAAAAAAAAAAAAAAAAAAAAAAAAAAAAAAAAAAAAAATCAATAGACAGGAAACTTCAACCATCAGATATCAGCGTATTATATTACTTAATGTAACTCACAGATCTCGCTGGCACCGTCCACAGTGTCCCACAAATACAGTCAACACACTGGGCTACACAGTGCCCAAGCCACAGTCTATAGCATTAAAAGAAGACACAGAAGAAGAAGCAGGATCTCAACTCGGCAAGCACAGCCGCTCACAAATACAACGATATTTGAATCTAAAAAGTACACTATTCACAAGGCACAAAAAATCACATTCAACTACCAGAAGAAGAAAAGAACCAGGTCGCCATACGTCAAGCAGAGCTGCTCACGAGCATTGACGACTTGAATATTTATAGGTACAGCAACAACGATGAACCAAGAAGAATAACCAGGGTCCCCACACGGCAAACACAATAAATCACGTCGAACTATCAGAAGAAGAACCGCAGATTCACAAGGCACAGTAGACCATACTGAATCACCGGCGAACACAATTTCAGCAGGCCCATAGAACACAACAAACTTCGATGTATTGTTGATCTAAAACAAAAATTAGCTTCTTCATGTATTGATAGTTCAATGTTCACATCAATAAACTCAGCGCACCCGCACACATGTGGTGGTACAATTAGAGCACATAAATATTCTTGCAGGAGTTTTAAGTCACTCTCGGCGACACAGCATTCACACAATTTTATAACAAATAAATTTCCTGGTACATATCTCGCTGGTACCGTCATCAGAAGTATCGCACATACACAATGAATTTCGACGCACTACTGGCTTGAAAGTCAGCCTCTCCACATAGTATCACTACGGAGAAAACGACGATTAAAACAAATTAAAGTAGGCTGGATATTAAAGCCTCGGCCGTTAGTTCTTGCTCGCTTCTCCAGTCATATATTATTATTTTCGTCATGTTCCTATGTCAGGTTGACGTCATAATTTACGTTGATGTCACACACACACACACA
>CM065738.1:52488704-52496204 GCA_033310375.1 Conus canariensis | reverse complement strand
TTTCATAAAAGGGGAACAGAGGATGGGTTTCATCACATACAATCTTCTGAGCTTTCTTAGGCACTCTTTTTTCAAACATGTCTCCTAAACTTTGTTGCTTAACACCAATAATCTTACCACACCGTTTCACAATCTTTTCCAGCAAGCATTTGCTCTTCACATTTAATCCACCATACCACACTAAAAATGAAAAAGATTGCTTTGTAGAATGCTTTTAAAACGTCACAGTTCACTCCAAGGTATCTCAATTTCTGTAAGCAATACACTCTTGACTGACATTTTTTTATACACAGAGAGAGAATTAGAAGTGAATGTAAGTTTGTCATCGATAACAGAAGCTAAGTACTTATACTCAGTCACCCTTTCAACCTTGGTACCTGAGATCAGTAAATCTGGAATAGGATCAGCATTTCTTCGGAAGTCAATGATCAGCTCCTTTGTTTTCTGGACATTAAGATCAAGGAAATTGGTGTCACACCACTGTGTAAAACTGTTCACAATTTCATTAAAAGCTCTATCGGAGTTGGAGAGATCTGTGACTGCAGTATCATCAGAGAATTTGATGATAAGTCTGTCAGTATTTCCTCTGCAGTCATTAGTGTAGAGAGTAAACAGACAAGGAGAAAGAACTGTACTTTGGGGAGCACCCGTTGATGTATGAGAAACAGATTAAACAGAGTTATGAAAGCGAACCCAGTGGAGGCGATTTACCAGAAAATCGATAATACAGAGACTGAGATAAGAGGAGATGCCAAGTTGCTTTAGTTTACTGGCCAAAAGATGAGGCTGTGTAGTGTTGAAGGCAGAGGAGAAGTCAACAAACAGAATACGAGCGAACGACTTGGGCTTTTCTAAGTGTGTAAGAACATGATGGAGAAGTAAAAGTGTGGCGTCGTCAGTGCCTCTGTTGTGTTTACATGCAAACTGAAGGGAATCAAGCTGATCCTGAGTCTGTACTAAGAGTCTTTTAATACAAATCCGTTCAAAGCATTTCATGAGAATAGACGTTAAAGTAACAGGTCGATAATCGTTACGAGTTTGGGGACTATGGTTTTTTTTTGGTTTTTTTTTGGTACAGGACATATCACAGACGTTTTCCAAATCACAGGGATAATGTGTTGTTGCAAAGATAGGTTCAAAAGCTTGGTAAAAGGACCTGCAAGCTGCGAACTACATGATTTCAGGAGTTTACCTTCCAAGCCATCAGGGCCTCCCGCTTTTTGCACATTTATCTTTGAAAGGACAGAACGAACTTCATACTCTTCAATCTCTTCTACCACGATCGTTTCGTTCATGAATTCTGGTCTAATTGAGGCTGTTTCAACATTAAAATCCTGTTGAAGATCGAAACGACAATAAAAGGAATTTCATTTTTCACAGAATTGCTTTTCTTCATGAGGGGTCATACCACTGGAGGTAGATTTAAACTTTTCTTCCCCTGCTAACGTTTTGATACCTTTCCCGGCCTCTCTCATGTTTCCAAACTGTTCAATCTTTTTTCTGTATTCTATCTTTGCTTCTTTTATTTCTTTTGTTAGTTTCTTTTGGATATCATCGCACAAAGCCCGATCTTTCTGACAGCATGCTATCTTCCTTTCATTTAATGTTGTTTTGACCGCTTTCGATACCCATGGCTTATTGTTATAATGCTGAACAATTAAGTAGTGGGGGAAAACAAGTGCAGGCTAACAATTCTTCAGTCATTATAGTAATGACTTGGCAAAGATTTGAACTTTTAGAAAAGAAAAAAAAAATGGATGAAGAAAATGTGGGGAATATATTATAAATATGAGAAACCCTTCACTAGCCGCCTGAGGGAACCACCGCAATCCCTCTCGAAGGCACATCTATTTGTATTGCCTGCTCCTAGGCCTTTCGTCCGCTGGATCGGACTCATCAGGGAGACACGGCTGATTGTGTCTGTGCTCTTGGTGTCAAATAGAGACACACCACAGTCCATAATTCTGTGGTGTTCTCACCACCAACACTTTGTTAGGGAATAATTTGACAGATTTGGTGGGAACAATGAGATCAGTACAGAATTTGATGTAATCTGTAATCACACCAGTGGCCTCATTAACATCAGTACATGAATCAAGAAACACATCCCAATCTGTGCAATCTAAACATCCCTGCAGTGTTTCAACCGTGTCAGTAGACCATACTTTTATGTTTTTCGTCACAGTTTTCTTTTTCCGTTTTCAATTTCTGCACACAAGTTGGTATACGATGGACAGCACTATGATCTGACTTTCCTAGACGATGTTTCTGAACGCTTTTGTACGCCCCCTTAATGTTACCAAAACATTTATCCGGAGTTTTATCACGGAGAGTAGCGCATGTAACATGCTGTTGAAAGGTAGGTAAAAAGTATCCAAGATCACAGTAGTTAAAATCCCCGACGATAAAATGAGGCGCATCAGGAGAGTGAGTCAGAAAAGTCTGTACCGTGTCAGTGATGTCGACTGCTGCACGTTTTGCGTTGACTGATGGTGGCACGTACACAGTGGTCACCAAAACGTGTCCACATTCACGTGGAAGATACTTGGGTCTAAAAGAGAGTGTTAAAAGTTCTATATCTTGAGTACACAGCTGTTTTCTGACAAGGACGTTTTTTGCCGAATACCATCTTTCGTTCACATAGACACAACCCCCCCCCCCCCCCCCCCGACTTTTGCCTGTTATGAATCTATCTCTGTCTGTTCTAAAAGGTAATCCAAAACCAGGGATTGAAACACTATCACCACTTATCCTCTCCTCAAGCCGTGTTTCAGTCAGACAGATCAGACACGCATCACGGAATTCAGATAAATATTTCACGCTCGCTTGCAGTTCATCGAAATTGTGGTTGTTGTTGTTGTTACAATGGCTGGGTCCGATGGAGCGGACATTGGCTAGAATCATTGAGGGCAGTGGTGGTCGGAAACCGTTTTTCTTTAGCCTACGTCTATTATTATTATTATTATTATTATTATTATTATTATCATCGTCATTATTATCATCATTACTATTGTCATTATTTTTATTATTGCTATTATCATTATTATCATCATCATTATATGATTATTATTATTATCATCATCATCATAATCATTATTATTATTATTGTTATTATTATCATCATTATCATTATTATTATTATTACAGTTACTCTTCTTCTTCTTCTTCTTCTTCTTCTTCTTCTTCTTCTTCTTCTCATGGTTATCATTGTACCTGTTGTTATTATTATCACTATCATTATTATTACTAATGTTATCATTAACTGTTTCATTGTAGTTGTTGTTGTTGTTGTTGTTATTGTTGTTGCTGCTAATCATCATTCTTATACTACTACTTCTACTATACTACTACTACTACTACTACTACTACTACTACTACTACTACTGCGCTGTCTCTGTTTCTCTCTCTGTCTCTCTTTGTATGTCTGTCCTGTCTCTCTCTGTCTCTCTCTGTCTCTCTCTCTCTCTCTCTCTCTCTCTCTCTCTCTCTCTCTCTCTGTCTATTGTACAGTATGGTGCTGAAATATGGGGCTTAGAAAATGCCGCGCATCACTGTGAAAAAGTTCATTTATTTGCCCTGAACAAATTCCTCGGTGTGTCTGCACGGACACCAAATGATTTAATCTATGGCAAAACAAATAGGTATCCGATGTACTGAAATTCTGTGATGAAGTGTGTAGGCTACTGGTTAAATACTTGAGACGGAAGATACAAGACTGCCTAAGAAAGCCTTTAAGATGTTATTTGAGTTAGATAGTAGGGGTAAGGTGAAGTGGGTGACAAGAGTTAAAGTAAGATTATATGAATTAGGTTTAGGATATGCGTGGGTTAAAGAGTGTGTTTGAAACAAGACTGCTTTTCTGAAAATGCAGAGTACTAGGCTTATCGATTGTAGATGGCAAGATTGGGATACTCATATACAAAATAGTAGTAGATTTGATTTATACAGACACTTTAACCCTTTACATCGTATCCCAACCTACTTATCTATGAAAATGGATAGTCATTTGAAGCATATAATGACACGATTAAGATTTGGGTTGTCAGATATTAACGTTCATCAGCATCGTTATCATAAAGAGTGTGCAGAGATTGAACTTGTTTGTCCATTGTGTAAAGAAGCTCGTGAAAGCGAAGTTCATTTTGTGTTTTGTTGTCCTGCCCTAGATACACTCAGAACCCAGTTGATACCTTCAAAATGGGATAGACATCCATCTGCATTTAGACTTATTTTGCTTGTCACTTCTGATAACGAAGACGTTATGAAACAATTTGCCATCTATCTGTATAAGGCATTCCAAATCCGCTCAGTTAGCTGCAACTGATTGATACCGCTCTCCTTTTTTGTGTGAATGTGCAATTTCACGTTATCATGACTAATATTGTTCTTCTTTTGTTTGTATTGGATGTACGATTTCTTGCATTGTATGTATATACCACCCCCTTCATGAGGGGCTATGGCCTTTTTTGAATACATTATCCGTATCCGTATCTCTGTTTCTGTATGTCTCTTACTTTGTCTCTGTCTCCCTTTCTATCTTTGTCTCTCTTTGTCTCTCTCTCTCTCTCTCTCTCTCTCTCTCTCTCTTGTGTGTGTGTGTGTGTGTGTGTGTGTGTGTGTGTGTGTGTGTGTGTGTGTGTGTGTGTGTGTGTGTGTGTGTGTGCGTGCGTGCGCGCTGGAAATCTGAAAGCTGAAAAACTGGTATGGTTAGAGGCGTTGTTGTGTGATTTCAGAGCGGAGTCTGGACATGTGCAGGCGGGTCCTGTGGCAGTATGGGTGCTGACGTAGGAATGGAGACCTCTCATTGAAGCACACTGTCACACACATGGCATGGGAGCGAGATTCACCAAGCAGGGGCCTAGGTCTCCCTGTGCAACGAATTTGACTGAGCAACGAATTTGACCGCGACACCTCCTCAATGACAGTGGACAACAGACAAGTTGGGTAATTCTTGCTCCCGCAAGAAAACAAAGACACGCCCATAAGTCCAAAGGAAATGCTGCTTACGACACCGAATCGCCTAGCAGGTATTACATCACAGAGCGCACAGAACAAACAAGGGTCAAATGCCGTCATCAAGTCAACAAACGCCGTGTGAATGTCTTGGTTTTGCTCTCGGCACGCCTCATGTAGTGGGTGGAGAGCAAAGACCATGTCACCATTTCTGCTGCACTGCAGGAATCCCACAGAGGGAATGAGTGTCAAAGGTGTCAGCGACGAGGCTGATACTTCTGCTGATGATGACTCCGCCTAGCAGTGTCCCTGAGATACACAACAAGGATTCACAGAATGGCTATCACCATAAGATGGCATACTTGCCTTCCTCCCATAGACAGGCACAACATACCTTACCATTCTTCCAGGCGATCTAGAACAAGTATACATGCACACATGCGACACACGAAGGGAGCCAAGTTTCCGTTTCAGTTTCAGCAATGAGGTAGACTTTAATAATACGCTACACCGCATCTGCTAGGTTTTGAGACCACACTAAGCCGCTTGATGGCTGATAAATACAGTATTCAATGACTAAGATGTGAGAATGTAAGAAGAGGGTCTCATGGCTATGACTAAGCAGACATCTGATCTGAGTAATTGCTCATCGTGCTGGTCAGACCTTGGGTATCTACCTACCATTGTGCTGTTATCATCATTGTATGCGTGTGTGATGAGTGAACGTCAGGGTGTGTGTTTGTCAAATAGGAGCACAATCCATTAAAAAGTTGGGAAAATCGCGACGTTAGGGAAAGAACCCACCCCCTCCCCCCTCACACGCACGCACGCACACACACACACACACACACACACACACACACACACACACACACACACACACACACACACACAAGGAAAAAAAAAAGTAAAGCATATAAACGTACTCACAGTGTACCTTGAATACCAGTGATATATTCCATAAAGAGGAAAAACCCGTTTGGCCCGTTATAGCCGTTAGTAACGGCTATTCTGGTAAACATCGGCCATCATCTGTGACCCATAATGAACATACCTACAAATTTTCACAAAGATCGGCCATATACTTTCTGAGATTTTCCATAAAGACGAAAACTGTTATGGGCCGTTATAGCAGTTAGTAACGGCTATAAATTTTCAAATTTTCAGAAAGATCGGCCAAGTACTTTCTGAGGTATTCCATAAATAAGAAAAACTGTTATGGGCCGTTAGTAACGGATATAACGGTACAATAGCACATCGGTCGTCATCCGCGACCCATAATGAACATACCTTCAAATTTTCAGAAAGATCAGCCAAGTACTTTCTAAAATATGCCATAAGGAAAAACAGGTATGGGTCGTTATAGCCGTTAGTGACGGCTATAACGGTAAAATAAACACATCGGGCATAATCCGTGACCCATAATGAACATACTTACAAATTTTCAGACAGATCGGCCTAGTACTTTCTGAGATATTCCATGACAAAGAAAACCGTTATAGCCGTTAGTAACGGCTCTGACGGTAAAATAACACATTGCGCATGATCCGTGACTCATAATGAACACTACCTTCAAATTTTCAGAAAGATCGGCCAAGTACTTTCTAAGATATTCCACAAAGAAGAAAAACTGTTATGGGCCGTTATAGCCGCTGGTATCGGATATAACGGTGAAATAAACACATCGGGCATCATCCGTGACCCATAATGAACATACCTTCAAAATTTAAGAAAGATTGGCCATGTACGTTCTAAGATATTCCACAAAGAAGAAAAACCGTTCTGGGTCCTTATAGCCGTTAGTAATGGATATAACGGTAGAATAGCACATCAGGCATCTTTCGTGACCCATGATGAACATACCTACAAATTTCCAGAGAGATTGGCCAAGTACGTTCTGAGATATTCCATAAAGAAGGAAAACCGTTATGGGCCCTTGTGGCCGTTAGTAACGCCCACAACGGTAGTATAACACACCGAGCATCATCCTTGACCCATAATGAACATACCTACAAATTTTCAGAACGATCGACCCTTTAGTTTTGTCTGGAGCAAGTTGAACACATTTTGACCACGTACGGACGGACAGACAGACAGACAGACAGACACACACACACACACACACACACACACACACACACACACACACACACACACACACACACACACACACACAGCATTTCTTCGTTCCCATTGTAAAGTACTCTCTGTTCTATAAGAACTGGGAGTACAAAAAATAACAAACAAACAAACAAACAAAAAAAACCCTGTTCCAACGAAACCGTTAAATGGCAAACAATTGAAACTTGAGGCATGTATGCAAACGTTCTAACTTATTCAAACGGTTGTTTACCGGCAAGGACATGGACAAAACAGCGCAGGACAAAACACAATACGTTTCGACCACATGGATCTTCTTCAGGAAAAAACAAATAACGTTTAGGACAGTGAAAACGAAGAACGAGAAACTAATTATCTTCTCATATTCGGCGCAAGATCTTGCGCCTGATGAAGACCCAAGTGGTCAAAATGCATTGTTGACATAAA
>CM065738.1:52446204-52481204 GCA_033310375.1 Conus canariensis | reverse complement strand
ACCCCAAGTCTCTGTACCACTTCCCGGACTGCAACTCCTTCTTGGAGCCATCCTATTGCTCTTTCTCGATTCAGCTCGTTCAGTCTTCGACGTGGAGGCATGCTGTTGCATTGCATTTTTCGCCAGTACAGTGGCTTTTAAAGACATTTGGTTGAGCATACTTTATGACCTACAGCCTGATTTAGCTCATGTTTCACATGATTTTGATTCAGCACATGCTCCTCGGATGCCAAACACATCAGAAATTCACCCCAATTTGTTCCAAAAATGACAAGTCGCGACACGTGTTTTTCAAGGCGCGTGAGAAATGTGTGCCACAAAATTGCTGTTGCCGCATTCACTATCACTTTTTGCGTGTGGTTCAATTTATTTGGATCACAAAGGCGGTACAATTGAATTTTTGTGGATTTATAAAAGTTTTTGTGCATTCTCAATGTTGGTCCTTAACTTTTTTTGAACAGTATACATATATTGTACACACACAAACACACTCACACACACACACACACACACACACACACACACACACACACACACACACACACACACACACACACACACACATTTATTTCCTCAAACAATAACTGGCCCTGGCCTTTCAACAGCTACCGAGACATGTGGAAACATGTGGATGACACAATCGCTTACTACATGGAAGAAATCATGCCAGAGCCCTTATGCAACTCGCAGTGTATGATGATGACATCTGCAAAACTCAAGAGATTGCCGTGCGGTCAGAGGTCAGAGACCAACATTCTGTGTGAACTCCCTCACAACGTCACGCTGACTTCAGTCTCACTGGAAGAGAACCACACTCTCCAGACCTCTCTGTCCTTCAGACGTGAACATCCTCCTGCCGATTCTTTCCAGGAATGTCCTTCGGGTCATGTCATTCACTCGTTTCTGGCTTGTGACCTCCTCAGTGCTTGCTGGAATCAGGATTCATTCATGACCTCTTCATGTAAAGTGCAGTTGTCTCCCCTTCCACCTTCTTTCACGTGTGAGGACAACGCTGAGCACGTGCCCTACACGTTGGTGTGTGACCACAAGGCTGACTGTCATGACAACAGTGATGAAGATTTCTGCCAGTATGAGCCTTGTGATGCCACGTTGTCCTATGAGTGCAGAAACAAAGAGGTAAGCGATTCGCACATCTGCAGACGCCCTGTCCTTTTCTGGGCAAGACTTAAAGAGAAGAGAATGTGATGTGAGGAAATCGAAAATTGACAGAGATGACAAGCGTGTTCTTTAAAGGGCGAAAATCTGTTATGAGAAAATGTAAACCTAACAACTGTTTGCAGTCATGAAGAGAGAATGAAGTGGTATAAGTTAATATAGAGCCGGATTATAAAAAAAAAAAGGAAAGGCCTTTCATGACAGTGAGACTGGTGTGAAGGTTAAAACGTCGTCCCTCAAAGGTTAAT
The DNA here is from genome assembly GCA_033310375.1 of Conus canariensis. Classification (NCBI taxonomy): domain Eukaryota; kingdom Metazoa; phylum Mollusca; class Gastropoda; order Neogastropoda; family Conidae; genus Conus; species Conus canariensis. The sequence continues at coordinate 52,479,780 of CM065738.1, read as the reverse complement.
GTGACGTGCTCTTAAGTTGACGAAGATTGAGATATTGACCTTTAGAGGGAGTCTAATGTGAGATAATCTGACACTGATAAAGGTTAAGGAAAACAAACTTCAGAAGGGATGCATCTGACGTGATGCAATCTAAAATTTACACAGATTTAGAACGTAGGGCTTGAGAGAGAGAGAGAGAGAGAGAGAGAGAGAGAGAGAGAGAGAGAGAGAGAGAGAGAGAGAGAGAGTCTGATGTATATGGTAATATAAAACTGACTGAGCTTTATTTTAGGGGGAAAATGTGTCTTTAGAGAGAAAGAGTCCTATATGTGGTAATCTAAGATTGGCAAACGGTAAGAAAATGGCTCTTTAGATTGAGAGAGAAAGACGTATGGTGATTTAAGGTTGACAGAGATTTAAAAAAAAAGGTTTTAGAGTGAGAAAGGCTAATGTGAGATGGATACAAATTTACAGATTAAGAAAATGGGTGTTTACAGGATAGACGCTGATGAGGTTATACAAACATTGACACACATTAAGGAAATGAGGTTTTTTTTTTTAGATAGTCTGATGTGAGGAAATCTAGATTCAGCAGCAGCAGCGGCAGCAGTAGCACCAGCGGCAGCAGCAGCAGCAGCAACAGCAGCAAGCAGAACCACAGCACGAGCAGCAGCAGCAGCAGCAACAACAACAATAACAACAAGATGCAAAGCATATAAACGTACTCCCAGTTTATCCTGAATACGCGTGAGATATTCCATTAAGAGGAAAACCCGTCTTGGATTGGTGTAACCGTTAGTAATGGCTATTCTGGTAAACATCGGCCATCGTCTGTGACCTATAATGAACATACTTACAAATTTTCAGAAAGATCGGCCAAGAACTTTCTGAGATTTTCCATAAGAAGAAAACCTTTATGGGCCGTTAGTAATGGCTATAACGGTAAACTTTAACATCGGGCATCATCCGTGACCCATAATGAACATACCTACAAATTTTCAGAAATATAGGCCAAGTACTTTTTGAGATATTCCATAAAGAAGAAAAACGGTCACAGGCCGTTGCAGCCGTTAGTAACGGCTATAACGGTAAACTAAAACATCGGGCATCATCCGTAACCAATAATGAACATGCTAATTTTCACAAAGATCGGCCATGTACATTCTGAGATATTTCCATAAAGAAGACAAAGCGTTACAGGCCGTTAAAGCCGTTAGTAACGGTATAACGGTAAACTAAAACATCGGGCATCATCAATAAGCCATAGTGAAGATAACTGCTAATGTTCACAAAGATCAGCCAAGTACTTTCTGAGATATTCCATAAAGAAAAAAATGTTACAGGCCGTTACAGCCGTTAGTAATGGCTATAACGGTAAACTAAAACATCGGGCATCATCCGTGACCCATAATGAACATCACAAAGATCGGCCAAGCACTTTCTGAGATATTCCATGAAGAAGAAAAAGCGTTACATGCCGTTACAGTCGTTAGTAACGGTACGTATGGTAAACTAAAACATCGGGCATTATTTGTGACCCATAATGAACATACCTACAAATTTTCAGAAAGATCGGCCAAGTGTTTTCTGAGATATTCTATCATGAAGAAAAATCGTTGCAGGCTGTTATAGCCGTTAGTAACGGATATAACGGTAAACTAAAACATCGGCCATCATCCGTGACCCTTAATCAACATACCTTCACATTTTCAGAAAGATCAGCCAAGTACTTTCTGAGATATTCTATAAAGAAGAAAAAACGTTACAGGCTGTTACAGCTCTTAGTAACGGCTATAACGGTGTACACTAAAACATCGGTCATCATCCGTGACCCATAATGAACATACCTGCTAATGTTCACAAAGATCGGCCAAGCACTTTCTGAGATATTCCATAAAGAAGAAAAAGCGTAACAGGCCGTTATAGCCGTTAGTAACGGCTGTAACGGTAAACTAAACATCGGGCATCATTCTGGACCCATAATGAACATACTTACAAGTTTTCAGAAAGATCGGCCAAGTGCTTTCTGAGATATTCTATAAAGAAGAAAAACCGTTACAGGCTGTTATAGCCGTTAGTAACGGCTGTAACGATAAGCTGAAACATCATGCATTATTCGTGACCCATCATGAACATACCTACAAATTTTCAGAAAGATCGGCCAAGTACTTTTTGAGATATTCTATAAAGAAGAAAAAAACCGTTACAGGCTGTTACAGCCGATAGTAACGGCTATAACGGGGTAATTTACCAGAACAAACTTTGTATTTTTTCCCTGTCTCAGACTGTCAGTCTCCTTGCTCTCACATATGCGACATATCATTGTCTGTTTATGTCTTGTTTTACCAAAAGAAAAAAAAAGGCACTCATCAATAAGCATTGTCCAGTCAGTTGTTAACGTGATAAATCATCTTTATCTCATGTGCCGGTGGGAGGGCGGAGTAGGTTCGTGCGTGTATGCATGCGTGCGCGCGTACATGCTTGCCTGCAAGCGTGAGGGTGAGCAAGTTTGAGTGCGTCCGTGCGTTATGCGTGCATGTTTGCTTGACATAATCGTGTGTGTGTGTGTGTGTGTGTGTGTGTGTGTGTGTGTGTGTGTGTGTGTGTGTGTGTGTGTGTGCGTGCGTGCGTGTGTGTGTGTGTGTGTGTGTGTGTGTGTGTGTGTCAGCGTGTGTGTGTGTGTGTGTGTGTGTGTGTGTGTGTGTGTGTTGTGTGTGTGTGTGTGCGTGTGTGTGTGTGCCTGTGTGCGTTTGTGTGTGTATATGTGTGTGTGTGTGTGTGTGTGTGTGTGTGCGTGCGTGTGTGTGTGTGTGTGTGTGTGTGTGTGTGTGTGTGTGTGTGTGTGTGTGTGTGTGTCAGTGTGTGGATGTCAGCCAGATGTGTGATAAGGTGCCACACTGTACCGACGCCAGTGACGAACAATGTGGATCATCAGACACGATAAACGACGTTGACATCAGGACCCCGCCACCCGCTGTGGTCACCTTTGATGGCTATGGAGGGGTCACGTCTCAACCTCTGAACATGTCAACAATGGTCAGCGCACTGCCTGTCTGCCCAGACACCCACCTCCAGTGTGCCGACAATGGCTACTGTCTGCCTGTCTTTGTGCGCTGCAACAACCTCCATGACTGTCCCCGGCATGAAGACGAAGAGAACTGCGACAGTTACACCTGTCCAGGATTCTACCGTTGTCGAGCATCCACCGTGTGCCTTCATCCCCAGCACGTGTGTGACGGCATGTTCCAGTGTCCTCAGCGAGACGACGAGGTGTTGTGTGACAGCACGTGCCCTGAGCCATGCACGTGCTATGGTCACGCCTTGTTCTGTGGCCGTGTCTTTCCTTCCTCATCCTATCCAGATCTGTGCTTTCTAGACGCCAGTGACAGTGGTCTGCAGTACGCTGACGTGTCCAGCAACACACTGCTTGTGTACCTGAGACTGGCACGGTGTGGTCTCGGCAATCTGTCACTGCACCGTCTTCCCAATCTGCACAGCTTGGACCTGAGTGAGAACCACCTGACGTCCATCACTGATCAGCATGTCAGTCTTCTTCCCCATCTTCGTCATTTGACTCTCTCTGACAATCCTCTGTGCACACTTATTCAGTACACCCAGAAAACTGCTCATCTTCACCAAAACCTACACTCTTTAGACCTGTCACGAGTTTATCTGAAGGAATTGGACGTGTCCATGCTGCGCATGTTTCCTCACCTGCTGACCCTGAACCTAACCAACTGTGGTGTGGACCGTGTCCTCTCTGGCGGCTTCCAGTCCCTCCTGCATCTCACTGTGCTGGACACACGTGGCTGTTCTATGGAGCACTTTTCTGGCGGTATTTTTGAAGGCCTGGACACGCTGCAGGCTGTCTTTGCTGACAACTACAAAGTCTGCTGCCAGGAAATTCTTCCCAAAGCTTTCAATCCAGACCGTTGTCATGCTCCTTCCGATGAAATTTCTTCCTGTGAAGCCTTGCTGAGGTCTGATATATACCGTGCTGTTCTGGTGATGTTCTGTGTGTTGGCCATTTTGGGCAACGCAGCAAGTATTCTTGTTCGAACAGTGAGAAAAATCAGAGGTAACATGGGGTTTGATGTGTTTGTTGCAAACTTATCTCTCTCTGACTTTCTGATGGGACTTTACCTGGCTGCTATAGGTGTGGCAGATCACTTGTATCGTGGTACCTATCTATGGAATGACGTCACATGGAAACAGAGCATGGCATGCCGGGCAGCAGGCTTCTTGTCGCTGCTGTCCAGTGAAGTGTCAGCGTTCATCATCTGTCTCATCACGGTGGACCGACTGTTGGTTGTACGCTTCCCCTTCAGCCCGCTTCACTTCCACAGAACCAGCGCTGTGATGACGTGTGCTGGAGTCTGGACCGTTGGCCTGCTCCTGGCTTCCATTCCGTTAATGCCCGTGGCGTCACACTGGCAGTTTTACGGTCAGAACGGCATCTGCATTCCACTGCCAATCACCAGAAAGACGTTCGCTGGTCGAACCTTCGCATTTAACGTGATGATTGTCCTGAACTTTGTGCTGTTTGTGCTGATAGCTGTGGGCCAAGCCGTCATCTACCAGTCGGTACAGCAGAACCAGCTTGCTGACAGTGACTGCAGCACCAGAAGCAGAAAGGATCGTACCTTGGCTCGCCGCTTGCTGACCATCGCTGTGTCTGACTTCCTCTGCTGGTTCCCTGTGGGTCTTCTGGGCCTGTTGGCCTCCAGGGGCCATGCTGTGGCCGGTGAGGTCAATGTAGTCATGGCCATTCTGGTGCTGCCGTTAAACGCTGCCATCAACCCCTTTCTCTATACGCTCAACATGATGATGGAGCGTCTTCGTTTGCAGCAACAACAACGCATGAAACAATTTCTCCTCACACAGCTACAACAGCAGGATACCCACTTCACTTTGATCTCATGCTTGTTCAGCTGTTCCACAGAAGAGGCTGTGCAGATTTTCACACGATGGCTTCACAAAGGATTGCTGTCCACGGACTATGCCATGAGTTTGCTGCATGGCAAGAGATTTCAGGAGGACCTGCCATCAGATTAGCACTTGCCTTGCCGTGCCTAGGTGCCATCCATGTAGTCCACAGGTCGGCGTGTCATAACTCTTCAAGCTTTCCGATCTTGCGTCATATGTACGAGGTCTGTCAGTTTCCTCCCTTTCATTCTTTGATATCTTCTCCTTCTTCTTCTTCCTAAAATACTGGTTCACTCAAAAACGAGTAGGTCACCAGCGCGCATGCCAAAAAGTAATATAAAATGACATGCAATAAAGTGCGTCTCAGTCTGTTGGCCCCTGGAGCAAATTTGGCTACAAGGGGTGGCACACAATATTCAAAAAGTTAAAAGCAATGGCCAGATTCAGGCCCAGGTAACCATAAAATATCTGGGGAAGTTAAAATAGAAAATCGTCAATATGCAGATCGCAAAACTGTCGTATCAATTTGCTTTTTGAATGACTGCATTTGTGGCAATCTTGATGGCACCCGGCAGTGAGTTCCACAGCCGTACAGAACTAGGATAAAATGAATGTAAGTGGCTGTCAATATTTGATGCAGGTATGGTATAACATTGACCACCACTCCTGGTGCTACTTTTATTCAATACTAGTTGTTCCATCAGAATATCAATTAGTTTAGCTCTGCCTTTGAAGAAGATATTAAATTTGATAAAAGCTCTTCTCTCTTCTAAGGATTTCCATTCTAATTTCCTCATGTTCTTCCTTGTATTCCCCTTATCTCTGATATGGTTCCCTGTTACGAACCGTGCTGCTCTCTTCTGAATCTTTTCGAGGTTATCAATGTCTTTTAGATGGTAAGGATCCCAGACTGAGCAACCATATTCCAGTACTGGTCTAACCAGTGTTTTGTAGCAGTCGTCTTTAACCTTTTTGGGCCAGTCGTTGATATTCCTGTATAAGAAAGCTAAGATGTTATTTGCTTTCTTACATACTAAATTGTAATGTTCTTTCCATTTGAGACGACTATCTATAATCACGCCTAAATATTTTGCAGCATTGATTTCTTTAAGAATAGTATTATGAATAGAATATTCTGATTTAGATGGTGAGCGTTTATTACATATATGCACCACTTGGCACTTCTGGGGATTAAATTCCATTTTCTAAGTTCTTTCCCACTCTTGTAAACCGTTTAGATCTTCTTGTAGAATGCATGTATCATTCTTGCTTCTAATTGTTCTATATACTAAGTTGTCATCTGCAAAAAGCCTTATAGCAGTTCTAGGAGAAAGATTTCTACTTATGTCATTTATATAAATTAAGAAAAACAAAGGCCCCAGAACAGTTCCCTGTGGTACACCTGGCAAGACTGGTTTACAATAGGATGACGACACTTCCACAACAACTTTCTGCGTTCTGCCAACGAGGAATGATGTGACAGATCGTTTCTCGTCCGGTCACAAATTTTCATGCAACCGTGCTTACCGGAAGGTAGTTGCCTGAAGCCTGTTGGAAAATTCAGCTGACTGCTACTCACCTGTGCACTGTTAAAAGCCGGGTGTGTTGAACCGGTTAGGCAGTCCCTGCAGTGATTCCGGCAACCCAACAACACAGAAGGCCGAAGAGGGACTCAACTGTTTTTTTGGTGGCAGTCAGGTATTTATCACCACAATGTTTATTTATCAGCAAATCGAAACCGTGTTCCCGTTTAGGAGCGACTGAAACTTCCTCAGCGCACTTGTGAAGGTTTTATTTAAAAAAAAAGGTATTTGTTGTGTTCTGTTATCCTATGGCTTGATAGGGTAACAAAACGAAATGCTGTCGGAAAACATAGATGAAGTGAGTATTAAAGGAAGTGGTCTTCAGAAAAAAAGATAGATTTTGTTTATTCTGTGACTTGACTAGTTATGAACTTCATGATGAAAAAAGGTGTTTATTCTAATATGGTTTGCCGGAAGAGGGAGAGTTTTGATGCAGTGGATAATAAGCTCCCAGAGTGAGCGACATAGACTTTTTAATGATTTTCATTTTGATGTTGATGAGTATTTAACTCACTCTTGACATACATACTGAATAATTATGTGTTGGTAAACAAGAGTGTTGTGGAAATCTTTGCCTTACATATATTGAAGTAGATGAATCTCTTTGAAAAGAAACCTTTTAAAAATCTGGTGATTATATGAAATGAAATGAACATTCTTGTGTTACAAGAAAAGAAATGAACATTTTGTGAATTGACGAAAGACATTTATAGTCGTATGAAAAGTAATCAATAATTGTGTGTAATGAAAGTAATCATTAATTGTGTGTAATGAATTGTATTCATGGTTTATTGAAGAGGGTCTGGATGGAAATCCTTTCCCCAATTTGGAAAACTAAATTCTGAAAGGTTTATATGGAAATCCTTTCCTGTGTAGTGATATGATTCCGGAAAAGGGAATGTTGTAGTGTTATGATTCCGGAAAGGGAATGTTATAGTGTTATGATTCCGGAAAAAGGAATGTTGTAATGTTGAAGAAAAAATATGCTGATGTTTGTCCCAAGTTGTAGTGGAATATGATGTGGCTAATGAATATAAATGTAGTCGTGATTGTAATGAATAGTAGCCATGATAATCAAGGAAGTTAATCAGTTTTCCCCAGGTAGAAGCGTTCCCTGGACTAAGGGGGACTGGCTGCCATTGTTTGAGGGTCAGGGCCGTAGCTGAGACTACGCCTCTGTTCTCCGCCCTGTGTCGGCGTGGAGAGGTCGGCCTGAGTGCCGACAACCACCCTACCTGCCACTGCGCCCGGGACCGATTACCCGCTGAGCCAGTTGGGCTGGAGACGCTGCTGCTGCCAAGCCAGAGCGCCACTCCTGAGTTGAACCAGCGACCTGTTGGCCAGGTCGTCGTTGTGTTTGTGTGTGAGCCACAGCTCCTGTGTGAGACTGTCACCTCATCACCGGCAGAGACGCCGCGAGTGTGTAAGAGATTTTTGAGCCACAGCTCTGTAGTGATTTAAGTCCTGTGTTGTGCTTGACTTGACGCAGTAGTCGCCGTCTTCGTCGTCAGCTTCATCCTCATCGTCTTCATTCCCGATGTTGTCTCGTTGCTTCCATCGTCTCGTCGTCGTCGTCGTCGTCGCTGGACCCAGCAGCACTAGTTGATAGCCGTTATGTATACATATTTTGTGTATACGCCTAATGGTTGGCGTGCCGACCCATTAATGATTTTGTATTTATATTATATGTGTTTGTCTGATGGCTCAGGCAGCATGAAGCAAAAAGAAGTGTTGTTCTGTAGCCTGGCTGTCAATGTTTGGGTGAGTGGGTGTGTGTATGAGAATGAGAAAAGTCGTGCATGCATCCATAATTTCTGTGTGAGTCAGACAGTCAGACACCTGCAGACACCACCCATACTATCCGTATCAAATGATCTAGCCCATTTTATCAAAGAACCGCCAGTGCCGATGTGTTCTAATTTAAGCAGCAGGCCCTCATGGACAACCTTATCAAAGGCTTTAGAAAAGTCTAATAAAATTGCATCTATTTGCTGTCTGTTGTTAAGACAGTTATTAAAATCATTAAGAGTTGTTATAAGTTGAGTCTCACAACTCCTTCGCTGTCTAAAACCATGCTGGGTGTTATTTAAGAAGTCATATTTGTCAAGATGGTCCATTATGCTACTATATATCATGTGTTCAAGTAGTTTTGTTGATATGGATGTAAGAGATACAGGTCTACAGTTCTCTGCTTTTGTTTTGTCACCCTTTTTGAATAATGAAACAATGCTCGTAACTCACCACTCATCATCTGTCCAAAGTCTTCTCTGATGTCCTCTTGCTCTCTTGCCCTCCACGGCGCCATTTACTATGTTCTTTGGAAGTGAGTTGTGCCTCATGATATGTCCAAAATATGCAAGTTTAAATGACCTTATTTGCTGATTTAGTTCTCTTTGCGCACCTAGTCTTTTCAGCACCTCTTCATTGGTAACTTTGTCTTTCCAACCTATTCTGCCCAAACGTCGGACTATCCACATTTCGAATACTTCTATTTTTTTTCAGTGTCCTTTTACATAGTTCACGTCTCTGTTCTATGTAATCTGATTAGCTCTACCATGCCTTGAAGCACACGCACTCTGTTCGTTGTTGCCTCAGTTGAGCATGTATTGTCTGCGTCTCTCCACGATGGGCGTAATCACAGGCATACGAGATTCTCAGGACATCTGAACAATTTTATCCATGATGAAAGCCGATTATTTTCCACTGAGGAAAAAACACCTGAACTCTCAATAATTTTTAGACTCCATGCCACTGCCTTTTTAATACTTCTTTTATGCTGACATGAACTATGGAATGCAGTCAGACATGATTAAGTCATTACACTGAGTAACATTTCAAAACTGACAGTCAATCATGTGCGGGATTCTGATAATCAGGGTTTGTAACAATTTATATGGACAGTATTTTCATGGCACGTCAACGCATGATTGATAAAAAGAATAGAAAGGACCTAAATTAACTCATTACATAATTTTTGTTTGGGATTTCTGACATATCTGTTTTTCGTAATCATTACAAACATTATTTTTTATGTGGAATCTTTGAGTGCAGTCCAACTGGTGAAAGTGAAATCCGTGTTGAATCACCTGCTTGGTTGAGGAAATCCTTTTCATGTAACCCCCCCCCCCCTCTGTCGCCCCCTCCCCATGCTTTCCGAGCAGATGCTGAACAATGCAAGTGGTACAAGACAGCCTTGATGGATTCCCAGTGATGTATGGAACCTATCTCCCATTGAGCCTCGACTAGGTTCAATGCGGCTGGCCTTTGTGCACAACACTGCATGATGGTTTAGATCAGTATCTGACGATGTGGTAGCTCTCAGTTATGGCCCACACCGTAGTTCACCACACCTGTCAGAAGCTCTATTAAAATCTATGAGCACGTACCAGTTTCCTTGTTGGCGTTGACTGTATTTCTCGCATGGTAGAAAACTTGTTAGTTGAAAATCACTTCTGCCAAGCCATTGACGGTGGAATCCAGCCTTTTTTTCTGCAGTGATTTCCTCTCCTTGTTCAATCAAACTGTGGAATATGCTTTTTAGCATCATTTGATCTGTGTCGCTTATAACACTGTTGTTTATGTAATTCTAGCTCTGCTTTAAGTTGCCTTCCTTGAAGAGTGACCTTATAACAATAATAATAATAATAGTAATAATAATAATAATAATGATAATGATAATAGTAATCATAATAGAAATAATGATAATGATGATGATATTAATGATGATGATGATAATAATAATAATTACAATAATAACAAAGATAATAATAATGATGATTATAATAATGATAGTACTACTACTAATAATAAAGATGATAATAATGATATTGATATAGCGCCTATTCTCTTAAAATAAATAGGGCTCTAAGCGCTTTACATAACCAACACATAACAAAGTTTTATGATAAGACATGACAGGCTAAGAAAAAAAGAAAAAAACAAACAAACAAACAAACAAAAAACAACAAACAAACAAGACAGGAACTTACTTTACAAAACTTTGAAATACTGACAAAAATATCTTTTATCGCATTTCCATCGTCCTCATTCTGTTCAACCGAATTGTCATCAACTCACATAAGTGTTTTTGTTCTTCGTTGATCGCATCACTGTTTCTGCTTTGCCATGAGGAACTGTGAAGTCATTATGATTCAGTTCCTACCTTGCTGGCATTCTAGGGGTGTCATGTAGTCTGATAATTGTAGAGGTCTAAACAGCGCTGTGTCCACCTGTTCGAGTGTCGTTCTGCCGTAAAGTGGTTTCCTTCTTCGTCTTGGAAGATCTGACACTTGACTGCTTTTGTTTTGTGTAGCATATTTTACAACAGAGAATGCCTGTCTACGCCCTTCTTGCTTAGGCTCTTCCTGCTGTCTATGGGCTGCCTCTCGTTCCACTCCTGATGGCGTTAATTCTTACTTTTCTTTATCATTTCCCCCTAAATGCCTTTGAAATTATTGCTCCTGTTGTTGTTGGCTTGTGGGTTTGTACAAAGCATCCAAAATGTGATCTGTATTTTCTTGTAATTTTCATTTTGCCGAATAGTTTGGTTTCTCTTCCGTTTTGATGTATTTGTGAATTTATTCACATCATCCCTTCAAGCAGGGCCGTATTTATTGATTTATTGATTTATTCATTTACTTATTATTTTTTGTGCTAATGATTCATCTATGGCCATATCAATCACCATCCACAATCCCTCAATCTCTATGTTTCTCTGTCTCTGTCTCTGTCTCTGTCTCTCTCTCTCTCTCTCTCTCTCTCTCTCTCTCTCTCTCTCTTCATTTCTACCTAATCGTCCTCCCTCTCTCTCCAAGCATCTTTCAGTTCTTGCAATTGTTTTTCATGAAGCAGTCTTTCCTGTCGTGTCCACCATTCAACAATACACATTATGTATGGAATAACACTTCCGAGAAGATGTGAAGGACGAGTCCTGTACTGCAACCAACTGTTTCAGAAAGCCCCTCCGCTGCTTCCCCTGACTTCTCGACCACAGACATAATGAATGCTACGGCGAAACGTCATTCACAGGAAGTTAGTACCCTTGGAATGCACGTGACACACGTCGATCATTCCAACTTGACGTCATCACCCTTTCTACCCCCAACCCTTCCTCCTCTGTTGCTGTCCAGCCCCAACATGACAGACTGCCTGTTGCAGCAGGAATCCTGGAGTTACAGGGCAAAGTCTGGCGCTCTGTCTTTCAACACATCACACCTGGCTTCACGTGCAGTACGCCGAGGTCGCTACAGATGTACTGTCATCATCACTCCACCTGACGGCTTTCTCCTCTCTTTTCACCACATTGATTTTCCACGACAATGTTCCCCAATTTCCTTCTATGCCTGTGAAATCTCTCTCCTGGACCCCAGGCACCACAGAACACTGTTTGATGTCTGTACAACAAGCAGGTGTCAGACTGGACGAATTCGAATTTTTACCAAGTCTGGCAGCAGTGCCAAAGTTGTTTTTTCAGTTGATCATCCGGGTGGGAAATTATCCCTCCTTGAATCTTCATCGGTTCACTTTTCCAGTGTACCTGATACAACCAGAGTGTTACGAACGAAATGGGAAAGTCCACTGAAGGGTAAGATGTTTTGATATTGTAAACAGAAAGTAGATTAATTGCGACTTTCAGGTGTGTGTGTGTGTGTGTGTGTGTGTGTGTGTGTGTGTGTGTGCGTGCGTGCGTGCGTGCGTGCGTGCGTGCGTGCGCGCGCGCGCGCGTGTGTGTGTGTGTGTGTGTGTGTGTGTGTTGTATCTGTCTGTCTGTCTGTATGTCTTTGTCTGTGTCTGTGTGTCTGTGTTGTCTTTACTGTAATCATTGCTTTCAATTGGTGTGGGTGTCATTTAATTCGTGTCATACAATGTTATACTCTTTGACCGGTGGTAACGGCCAAGGTATTTGTGATGTTCCATTTCTCTGGTTCCTTCACATCTGTTGTGATCCATACCCTTCCAATGGCACCCCGCCCTCTCTTTTCCCCTCACATCATCCCCCACCCACACTACGGACTCCTAAACTGATTCATCTGGTTGCTGAGTTCATCTAAAACTGTCAGTCATTTTACTGATGTCATTACTCAGTCTGATGTTTGTCACTACATATCCTCCAACGCTGAGTGCCACAGTTGGGTCTTCTGGGACAAGCTATTTTTTGTACCAAGATGATGTCCAGCAATGTACTAAATGGAAGATAACCTTGTTGATCTCCAAGTGACGTAAGGAACTGACCTACTATTATGAATAGGTAGGTTTAAGTTCTGCGGTTTAAGTCTGATACGGACACCCCTGTCTATCCTATTCCCCTCCCTTCGCCTTTTTTGTCTGTGGAAACATTGTTCATAGCCCATGGATAGACTATTCCTCAATTGCAGATCCCGGTCAACAAGACTTTTCAGCCAGCAACAAAATATATAGCTGGGGTGTGAAGTTTACGTCTGAGTTGGGAACGTCTCTTCGCCTTGCGAGGGCTTGGTTCACAGTTGGCATAGTGATAACAACATCAAGGAAGGTAAATGAAACATTTCCAGGAAAAGGAACCCTTTTTTCATTAAAAAAAAAATCCTCAAACCTCTAGATAATAGCTGACCGAACATAACATGCCATTTTCAAACTTACAAAACCTGTATAATAACATGGCTGATCTTACGGTTTACTCCAGTTGTTCCAGTTTTCCACACAGCTTAATAGCTTACAAGTTACCTATATTTTTGTAAGAGTTTTATGGCTTGTATTTCTGTTGTTTTTTGTACTCCCAGTTCTTATAGAACAGTGAGTACTTTAGAATGGGAACGAAGAAATGCTGTCTGTGTGTCTGTCCGTCCGTCCATCCATCCGTGTTCAAAATGTGTTCCACTCGCTCCAGACACAACTACTGGATTGATCTTTCTGAAAATGTGTAGGTATGTTCATCATGGGTCAAGAATGATGCCCGATGTTTACCGTTGTAGCCATTACCAACGGCTGTAACGGCCTGTAAGTGTTTTTCTTCGTTATGGAATATCTCCGAAAGTACTTGACCGATCTTTGTAAGCATTAGCAGGCATAAAGAGGATGGGGCACGGATGACGCCCGATGTTTTAGTTTACCCCGTTATAGCCGTTACTAACGGCTGTAACGGCCTGTAACGGTTTTCCTTCTTTATGAAATATCTCAAAAAGTACTTGGCCGATCTTTCTGAAAATTTGTAGGTACGTTAAGTATGGGTCAGGAATAATGACCGATGTTTTAGTTTACCGTTATAGCCGTTACTAACGGTTGTAACGGCCTGTAACGGTTTTTCTTCTTTTATGGAATATCTCCGAAAGTACTCGGCCGAGCTTTGTGAAAATTAGCAGGTATGTTCATTGCCCGATGTTTTAGTTTACCCCGTTATAGCCGTTACTAACGGCTGTACCGGCATGTAACGATTTTCCTTCTTTATGGAATATCTCAGAAAGTACTTCGGCCGATCTTTCTGAAAATGTGTAGGTATATATGCATTATGGGACAGGAATAATGCCCGATGTTTTTAGTTCACCATTATAGCCGTTACTAACGGCTGTAATGGCCTGTAACGGTTTTTCTTCTTTATGGAATATATCCGAAAGGACATGGCCGGTCTTTGTGAAAATTGGCAGGTATGTTCATTCTGGTTCACGAACGATGCCCGATGTTTTTGTTTACCGTGTTATAGCCGTTACTAACGGCTGTAACGGCCTGTAACGGTTTTTCCTTCTTTATGGAATATCTCAGAAAGTACTTGGCCGATCTTTCTGGAAAATTAGCAGGTATGAAGAGGATGGGTCACAGATGACCCCCGATGTTTTAGTTTTCCCCGTTATAGCCGTTACTAACGGCTGTAACGTCCTCCAATGGTTTTCCTTCTTTATGAAATATCTCAGAAAGTACTTGGCCGATCTTTCTGAAAATTTGTAGGAATGTTCATTATGAGTCACAAATAGTGCCTGATGTTCTTGTTTCCCGTTATATCCGTTACTAACGGTTGTAACGGCCTGTAACGATTTTTCTTTTTTATGTAATGTCTCCGAAAGTACATGGCTGATCTTTGTGAAAATTAGCAGGTATGTTTATTATGGTTCCCGAAAGATGCCCGATGTTTTTGTTTTACCGTGTTATAGCCGTTACTAACGGCTGTAACGACCTGTAACGATTTTTCTTCTTTATGGAATATCTCCAAAAGTACTTGGCCGATCTTTCTGGGAAATTAGGAGGTATGAAGAGGATGCGTCACAGATGACCCCCGATGTTTTAGTTTTCCCCGTTATAGCCGTTACTAACGGCTGTAACAGCCTGTGACGGTTTTCCTTCTTTGCAGAATATCTCAAAACGTGTTTGGCCGATCTTTCTGAAAATTTGTAGGTAGGTTCATCATGGGTCAGGATTAATGCCCAATGTTTTAGTTTACCGTTATAGCCGTTACTAACGACTGTAACGGCCTGTAACGGTTGATCTTCTTTATGGAATATCTCCGAAAGTACATGGCCGATGTTTGTGAAAATTAGCATGTGTTCACTATGGGTCATGAATGATGCCTGATGTTTTAGTTCACCGTTATAGCTGTTACTAAAAGGCTGTAACGGCCTGTAACGTTTTTTTTTTCTTTATGGAATATCTCAGAAAGCACTTGGCCGAACTTTCTGAAAAGTTTTAGGTATATTCATTATGGGTCACGAATAATGCCCGGTGTTTGAGTTCACCGTTATAACCGTTACTAACGGCTGTAACGGCCTGTAACGGTTTTTCTTCATTATGGAATATCTCTGAAAGGACATGGCTGATCTTTGTGAAAATAAACAGGTGTGTTCATTATGGATCACGAATGGTGCCCGATGTTTTAGTTTACCCCGTTATAACCGTTACTAACGGCTGTAACGACCTGTATCGATTTTTCTTCTTTATGGAATATCTCAGAAAGTACGTGGCTGATCTTTGTGAAAATTAGCAGATATGAAGGGGATGGGTCACGGATGACGACCGATGTTTTAGTTTACCCCATTATAGCCGTTACTAACGGCTGTAACGGCCTGTAACGTTTTTCCTTCTTTGTGGAATATCTCTGAAAGCACTTGGCCGATCTTTCTGAAAAGTTATAGGTATATTCATTATGGGTCACGAATAATGCCCGATGTTTTAGTTTACCGTTATAACCGTTACTAACGGTTGTAACGGCCTGTAACGGTTTTTCTTCTTTATGGAATATCTCCGAAAGTACTTCGGCCGATGTTTGTGAAAATTAGCAGGTATGTTCATTATGGGTCACGGATCATGCCCGATGTTTCAGTTTACCCCGTTATAGCCGTTACTTACGGCTGTAACAGCCTGTAACAGTTTTCCTTCTTTATGGAGTATCTCAGAAAGTACTTAGCCGTTCTTTCTGAAAATTTGTAGGTATGTTCAGTATGAGTCTGGTATAATGCAGGATGTTTTAGTTTACCGTTATAGCCGTCACTAAAGTCTTTAACGGCCTGCAACGGTTTTCCTTCGTTATTGAATATCTCCGAAAGTACTTCGGTCGATCTTTGTGAAAATTAGCAGGTATGTTCATTATGGGTCACGAGTGATGCCCGATGTTTTAGTTTACCCTGTTATAGCCGTTACTAACGGCTGTAACGTCCCCTAACGGTTTTCCTTCCGTATGGAATATCTCAGAAAGTACTTGGCCGATCTTTCTGAAAATTTGTAGGAATGTTCATTATGAGTCACAAATAATGCCTGATGTTTTTGTTTGCCGTTATATCCGTTACTAAAGGTTGTAACGGCCTGTAACGGTTTTTCTTCTTTATGGAATATCTCCGAAAGTACATGGCTGATCTTTGTGAAAATTGGCAGGTATGTTCATTATAGTTCACGAAAGATGCCCGATGTATTTGTTTACCGTGTTATAGCCGTTACTATCGGCTGTAACGGCCCGTAACGGTTTTTCTTCTTTATGGGATATCTCCAAAAGTACTTGGCCGATCTTTCTGGAAAATTAGCAGGTATGAAGAGGATGGGTCACAGATGACCCCCGATGTTTTAGTTTTCCCCCATTATAGCCGTTAGTAACGGCTGTAACAGCCTGTAACGGTTTTCCTTTTTTGTGGAATATCTCAAAAAGTATTTGGCCGATCTTTCTGAAAATTTGTAGGTAGGTTCATCATGGGTCAGGAATAATGCCCAATGTTTTAGTTTACCGTTATAGCCGTTACTAACGGCTGTAACGGCCTGTAACGGTTGATCTTCTTTATGGAATATCTCCGAAAGTACATGGCCGATCTTTGTGAAAATTAGCATATGTGTTCACTATGGGTCATGAATGATGCCTGATGTTTTAGTTCACCGTTATATCCATTACTAAAAGGCTGTAACGGCCTGTAACGTTTTTTTTCTTCTTTATGGAATATCTCAGAAAGAGCTTGGCCGATCTTTCCGAAAAGTTTTAGGTATATTCATTATGGGTCACGAATAATGCCCGGTGTTTTAGTTCACCGTTATAACCGTTACTAACGGCTGTAACAGTCTGTAACGGTTTTTCTTCATTATGGAATATCTCTGAAAGGACATGGCTGATCTTTGTGAAAATTAACAGGTGTGTTCATTATGGATCACGAATGATGTTCGATGTTTTAGTTTACCCGTTATATCCGTTACTGACGGCTGTAAAGGACTGTATCGGTTTTTCGTCTTTATGGAATATCTCAGAAAGTACGTGGCTGATCTTTGTGAAAATTAGCAGATATGAAGAGGATGGGTCACGGATGACGCCCGATGTTTTAGTTTACCCCATTATAGCCGTTACTAACGGCTGTAACGGCCTGTAACGTTTTTCCTTCTTTGTGGAATATCTCTGAAAGCACTTAGACGATCTTTCTGAAAAGTTATAAGTATATTCATTATGGGTCACGAATAATGCCCGATGTTTTAGTTTACCGTTATAGCCGTTACTAACGGTTGTAACGGCCTGTAACGGGTTTTCTTCTTTTTGGAATATCTCCGAAAGTACTTCGGCCGATCTTTGTGAAAATTAGCAGGTATGTTCATTATGGGTCACGGATCATGCCCGATGTTTCAGTTTACCCCGTTATAGCCGTTACTTACGGCTGTAACGGCCTGTAACAGTTTTCCTTCTTTATGGAGTATCTCAGAAAGTACTTGGCCGATCTTTCTGAAAATTTGTAGGTATGTTCAGTATGGGTCTGGCATAATGCATGATGTTTTAGTTTACCGTTATAGCCGTCACTAAAGGCTGTAACGGCCTGCAACGGTTTTTCTTCTTTGTAGAATATCCCTGAAAGTGCATGGCTGATCTTTGTGAAAATCAGCAGGTATGTTCATTATGGGTCATGGGTGATGCCCGATGTTTTAGTTTACCCTGTTATAGCCGTTACTAACGGCTGTAACGTCCCCTAACGGTTTTCCTTCTTTATGGAATATCTCAGAAAGTACATGGCTGATCTTTCTGAAAATTTGTAGGAATGTTCATTATGACTCACAAATAATGCCTGATGTTTTCGTGTGCCGTTATATCCGTTACTAACGGTTGTAATGGCCTGCAACTGTTTTTCTTCTTTATGGAATATCTCTGAAAGTACATGGCCGATCTTTGTGAAAATTGGCAGGTATGTTCATTATGGGTCACGGGTGATGCCCGATGTTTTACTTTACCCCGTTATGGCCTTTTCTACCGGCTGTAACGGCCTGTAACGGTTTTCCTTCTGTATGGAATATCTCAAAAGTACTTGGCCAATCTTTCTGAAAATTTGTAGGTATGTCCGTTATGGGTCACGAATAATGCCCGATGTTTTAGTTTACTGTTATAGCCGTTACTATTGGCCTGTAACGGTTTTTCTTCTTCATGGAATATTAATACAGAAAGTACTTGGCCGATCTTTGTGAAAATTACCAGGTGTGTTCATTGTGGTTCGCGGATTATGACCGATGTGTTGGTTTGCCGCTTTAGCCGTTACTAACGGCTGTAACGGCCTATAACGGTTTTTCTTCTTTATGGAATATGTCAGAAAGTACTCGGCAGATCTTTGTGAAAATTAGCAGGTATGTTCACTATGGATTACCAATTGTGCCCGATGTTTCAGTTTATCGTTATAACTGTTAGTAACTGCTGTAATGGCCCATAACGTTTTTTTTTTTTTCTTTTTATGAAATGTTTCAGAAAGTACCTGGCCGATCTTTGTGAAAATTAGCAGGTATGTTAGTTATGAGTCACGGATCATGTCCGTCGTTTTAGTTTACCGTTATGGCAGTTACTAACGGCTGTAACACCCCATAACGGTTTTTCTTTTCATGGAATTTCTCAGAAAGTACTTGGTCGATCTTTCTGGAAATTTGCAGGTATTATGGGTCACGGAAGATGCCCGATGTTTTATTTTACCGTTATAGCCGTTACTAAAGGCTGTAACGGCCTGCAACGGTTTTTCTTCTTTATGGAATATCTCCGAAAGTACTTGGCTGATCTTTGTGAAAATTAGCTTGTATGAAGAGGATGGGTCATGGGTGACGCCCGATGTTTTAGTTTACCCCATTATAGCCGTTACTAACGGCTGTAACGGCCTGTAACGTTTTTCCTTCTTTATGGAATATCTCTGAAAGCACTTGGCCGATCTTTCTGAAAAGTTATAGGTATATTCATTATGGGTCACGAATAATGCCCGATGTTTTAGTTTACCGTTATAGCCGTTACTAACGGTTGTAACGACCTGTAACTGTTTTTCTTCTTTATGGAATATCTCCGAAAGTACTTCGGCCGATCTTTGTGAAAATTAGCAGGTATGTTCATTATGGGTCACGGATCATGCCCGATGTTTCAGTTTACCCCGTTATAGCCGTTACTTACGGCTGTAACGGCCTGTAACAGTTTTCCTTCTTTATGGAGTATCTCAGAAAGTACTTGGCCGATCTTTCTGAAAATTTGTAGGTATGTTCAGTATGGGTCTGGCATAATGCATGATGTTTTAGTTTACCGTTATAGCCGTCACTAAAGGCTGTAACGGCCTGCAACGGTTTTTCTTCTTTATGGAATATCCCTGAAAGTGCATGGCAGATCTTTGTGAAAATTAGCAGGTATGTTCAGTATAGGTCTCGGGTGATGCCCGATGTTTTAGTTTACCCTGTTATAGCCGTTACTTACGGCTGTAACGTCCCCTAACGGTTTTCCTTCTTTATGGAATATCTCAGAAAGTACTTGGCCGATCTTTCTGAAAATTTGTAGGTATGTTCATTATGGGTCACGAATAATGCCCCATTATTTATTTTACTGTTATTGCCGTTACTAATGGCCTGTAACGGTTTTTCTTCTTCATGGAATATTAATACAGAAAGTACTTGGCCGATCTTTGTGAAAATTACCAGGTGTGTTCATTGTGGGTCGCGGTGTATTCCCGATGTTTTAGTTTACCGTTATAGCCTTCACTAAAGGCTGTAACGACATGTAACGGTTTTTCTTCTTATGGAATATCTCTGAAAGTACATGGCTGATCTTTGTGAAAATTAGCAGGTATGTTCTTCATGGGTCACGGGTTATGCCCGATGTTTTAGTTTACCCTGTTATAGCCGTTACTAACGGCTGTAACGGCCTGTAGCTGTTTTTCTTCTTTATGGAATATCTCCGAAAGTACATGGCCGATCTTTGTGGAAATTGGCAGTTATGTTCATTATAGGGCACGGGTGATGCCCGATATTTTAGTTTACACCGTTATAGCCGTTTCTAACGGCTGTAAAGGCCTGTAACGGTTTTCCTTCCGTATGGAATATCTCAGAAAGTACATGGCCGATCTTTCTGAAAATTTTAGGTATGTTCATTATGGGTCACGAATAATGCCCGATGTTTTAGTTTACTGTTATAGCCGTTATTAATGGCCTGTAACGGTTTTTCTTCTTCATGGAATATTAATACAGAAAGCACTTGGCCGATCTTTGTGAAAATTACCAGGTGTGTTCATTGTAGTTCGCGGATTATGCCCGATGTTTTAGTTTACCGTTACAGCTGTCACTAACGGCTGTAACGGCCTATATCGGTTTTTCTTCTTCATGGAATATCTCTGAAAGTATATGGCTGATCTTTGTGAAAATTAGCAGGTATGTTCATTATGGGTCACGGGTTATGCCCGATGTTTTAATTTACCCTGTTATAGCCGTTACTAACGGCTGTAACGTCCCCTAACGGTTTTCCTTCTTTATGGAATATCTCAGAAAGTACTTGGCCAATCTTTCTGAAAATTTGTAGGAATGTTCATTATGAATCACAAATAATGCCTGATATTTTCGTTTGCCTATATATCCGTTTCTAACGGCTGTAACGGCCTGTAACGGATTTTCGTCTTTATGGAATATCTCCGAAAGTACATGGCCGATCTTTGTGAAAATTAGCAGGTATGCTCATTATGGGTCACGGGTGATGCCCGATGTTTTACTTTACCCCGTTATAGCCGTTTCTAACGGCTGTAACGCCTGTAACGGTTTTCCTTCTGTATGGAATATCTCAGAAAGTACATGGCCGATCTTTCTGAAAATTTGTAGGTATGTCCATTATGGGTCACGAATAATGCCCGATGTTTTAGTTTACTGTTTAGCCGTTATTAATGGTCTGTAACGGTTTTTCTTCTTCATGGAATATTAATACAGAAAGTACTTGGCCGATCTTTGTAAAAAGTACCAGGTGTGTTCATTGTGGTTCGCGGATTATGTCCGATGTTTTAGTTTACCGTTATATCCGTCACTAAAGGCTGTAACGGCCTGTAACGGTTTTTCTTCTTTATGGAATATCTCTGAAAGTACATGGCTGATCTTTGTGAAAATTAGCAGGTATGTTCACTATGGGCCACGAGTTATGCCCGATGTTTTAGTTTACCCTGTTACAGCCGTTACTGACGGCTGTAACGGCCTGTAACGGTTTTTCTTCTTTATGGAATATCTCCGAATGTACATGGCCGATCTTTGTGAAAATTGGCAGGTATGCTCATTATGGGTCACGGGTGATGCCCGATGTTTTACTTTACCCCGTTATAGCCGTTTCTAACGGCTGTAACGGCCTGTAACGGTTTTCCTTCTGTATGGAATATCTCAGAATGTACTTGGCCGATCTTTCTGAAAATTTGTAGGTATGTCCATTATGGGTCACGAATAATGCCCGATGTTTTAGTTTACTGTTATAGCCGTTACTATTGGCCTGTAACGGTTTTTCTTCTTCATGGAATATTAATACAGAAAGTACTTGGCCGATCTTTGTGAAAATTACCAGGTGTGTTCATTGTGGTTCGCGGATTATGACCGATGTTTTAGTTTGCCGCTTTAGCCGTTACTAACGGCTGTAACGGCCTATATCGGTTTTTCTTCTTTATGGAATATGTCAGAAAGTACTCGGCAGATCTTTGTGAAAATTAGCAGGTATGTTCACTATGGGTTACCAATGGTGCCCGATGTTTCAGTTTACCGTTATAGCTGTTAGTAACTGCTGTAATGGCCCATGACTGTTTTTTTTTTCTTTTTTATGAAATGTTTCAGAAAGTACTTGGCCGATCTTTGTGAAAATTAGCAGGTATGTTCATTATGGGTCACGGATCATGTCCGTCGTTTTAGTTTACCGTTATGGCAGTTACTAACGGCTGTAACATCCCATAACGGTTTTTCTTTTTATGGAATATCTGAGAAAGTACATGGTCGATCTTTCTAAAACTTTGTAGGTATTATGGGTCACGGAAGATGCCCGATGTTTTATTTTACCGTTATAGCCGTTACTAACGGCTATAATGGCCCCTAAGGGTTTTCCTTCTTCATGGAATATCTCAGAAAGTACATGGCCGATATTTCTGAAAATTTGTAGGTATGTTCGTTATGGCTCACGGATGATGCCCGATGTTCAAGTTTACCGTTATAGCCGTTACTAACGGCCCATAATGGTTTTCGTCTTTATGGAAAATCTCAGAAAGTTCTTGGCGGATCTTTCTAAAACTTTGTAAGTATGTTCATTAAAGGTCACAGATGATGGCCGATGTTTACCAGAAAAGCCATTACTAACGGTTAGACCAGCCCAGGACGGTTTTTCCTCTTTATGGAATATATCACGCGTATTCAGGATATACTGGGAGCACGTTTATATGCTTTGCATCTTGTTTTTTTTTTTATAGGTTCTGTTACATCACCAGGATGGGACGGGGTGACATCAGTGCTGTTCAGTGTGGACTCCTGGACTGCCATTTCCATTCCAGCGAATCACGTGGTCATGGTGAGTGTGGCTAAAATGGAAATTGATGGAGAACGCGATATCTGCTCTTTCTGCTTCCTGACTGTGTACGACGATGTCAGCTTCAGTAAGGCTCTCAGAGGGTATTGTGGCAATGTTCTGCCTGATCCTGAAGTTTATCATCCAGATTCTCGACGTCTGTTCCTGAGGTTCTTTTGTAGACACAGTTGTCCCCAGAAAGGATTCAAAATTGACGTCCATTTTCATCCTTTCTCCTCTCGCCCTCAACAAAACGCTGAAGGCCTGTGGAATTGTTCCGTGCCTCAGTGGGCACAGGTGAAGCACCAGTTCCCGTGCAACATGCAGGTAGACTGTGTTGGGATGGAGGATGAAGAACACTGTCCCTACACCAGCCCCGAGTGTGGTGTGGGGCGTGTGACTATAGGCGCAATTTGTTACCTCTACAAGATTCACCACATCGTGAAGCGGTTTCCCTACAACTTCCCTGTGCAGGCTCAGCAGCAGAAACGGATGTCGTGGAATGAAGCGGAAGTGACGTGCATTCTCCAGGGAGCTCATCTGGCCAGTCTGAACACCTACGAGGAAATGGAGGCAGTGAAAGAGGTCTTGTTCGGCTTGGACAGGGATGCCTTGATCTGGATTGGAATGGTTCCTAACAGCCTCTCTGCGCCATACCTGTAACAGTTCAGGTGTTGTCTGTGCCTCTGTCATCGTCGTGATCATGACTGTTATCACTTGAAGCATCAGTGTCTTGAACAATTTCTTTCCTTTCTGCATAGTCATTCCAAACATTCAGTCGTTCATTTTGTTGTTGTTTTTTTTGCATTAGAGCATTGAAAATGTGTATCATACCAGTAGGGACTTCTTTGTCATTGAGGGCATATTGGTTTGAATGGCTGTGCTTTTTATCTGCAGATTCTTGATACGCTACAGTTCGTCCAGTTTTGGTTTCTTTGCTTTGTTGTTGCTGTTTTGCTACTCTTATCATCTTTGTAGTTATTTCTTTTCTGGTCGAATATCCATAATCTTAGTCAGTATATTTGAATCCTTTTCTTTCACACAATCGAAAATCCTTCAAAGCAATTTGCCTAACAAAAATGTGACCCAAGGAAAAAGTATCTGTTAAGAAATCATCTGAAAAGAGTGCTTCATTTCACCTGACATACTTTGTATTTTATTCCTAGTGAAGAATACATGTATTAAGCAGGATGAATTTTTAGCATTCATCTTATAGGCACATTACGTATGGGAAGCTTGTACGAAGACGTTTGACATTCTTTTTCATTATTTTGTTTCTATAGTGGAACTATTGACATCTGATGATAACATGAAGACATAAATGTTGTTGTTGTCGTTGTTCTTGATGATGATAATGATAATAATGATCATGATGCTGAGGAGGAGGAGGAGGAGGAGGAGGAGGAGGAGGAGGAGGAGGAAGACGATGACAATGATGACAATGATAATGACGATCATGATGATGATGATGATGATGATGATGATGATGACGATGATGACTATGACCACGATGACGATGGTAATACAGATACAGAAACATGTGGAGTCACTGGGACGGTATGATAGCTTACTACACAGGGAACATGATGAGTTTGGATTATTGCTCCCCTTCATGTGTCTGCCTCAAGATTAACGGAGTCAAGCCACACCAAAGGGACCGCCCCATGGCATTCAACTTTCTCTGTGAACTACCCGGCAGTTCCAGGAGACTGGCATCAACCCTTTCGAAAGAAAACAAAAGAGTTCTTCACATCAACTCTTCAGAAGTATTGGCGGGAAGAGACCATTTTGTTGTGTGTGTTGATCGTCACGTCACTCACACCTTTCTGGCCTGTGACGTAGTCAGCCGTTGTCTGGGCATGATTGTTGCCAACGTCATTTCCTGTGCGGCTGATCTGGCGCCGCTTCCGCCCTCGTTCACGTGTGACAATGACGTAGATCGCGTGCCTTACACGTTGGTGTGTGACCATCGCCTTGACTGCCGCGACCAGAGTGATGAAGTCTTCTGTGTGTACGTGACCTGTGACGTCACAACTCAATCACGATGCGGGAACAAAGAGGTGCATTTAAATATCGTCATTCATTCTCCCTCTCTCTCTCTCTCTCTCTCTCTCTCTCTCTCTCTCTCTCTCTCTCTCTCTCAATTTACAAATAATGATGAAACCTGGGAAGTTTGGTACCACAATTTTAAAAATATTTATGATGTACATGCAACTTCAAAACCAAGCGTGTTAGAAGCAGCCCTATGTTACCATGGCTATCAAAAGAGGTACAGGACGCTATGAACCAAAGAGATCACCTTTTGTCTACGGGAACGAAGAAAGAATTTGTAAACCAAAGAAACCATGTCAATTATGTAAAACGAGCAGCTAAGAAAAAGTACTTTCAAGAACTTGTTTCTTCCAATACCAATAGCAGAGCAGTTTGGAATGCTATCAATCAGCTGACAAACAAAAACATCAGTAAAAATACATCTCATGAAGACCTGCGTCCCGAGAAACTTAATGACCATTTTTTTGTAATATAGCTAAGACAACAATAAAATCAGATAGATCTGCCCAAAACACTCTTACATTATTAAACGATTTCTGTGATTCAAAAGCCATATCCTCAGATTTAGACATCCCTTAATGTCAGTCCATGATGTATATAATGCCCTGATCCATCTAAAAGAAAATTGTACTCGTGGCTTGGACGGTATTGATGGCAAAATCCTAAACTTTGCAGCTCTAATTATTTCTGATACACTGACCTACATCTTCAATTTATGTATATATAAAAAAATAAAACCCAATGTCCTTCATCTTTCAAAATTGCTAGGGTAAGACCCATGTATAAATAAGGTGACACCTCGGATCCTTGTAATTACAGACCAATTTCTATCCTGTCTGTGTTATCAAAACCTTTAGAGAATAATCTAAAAAGATGCATTCTTAACCATGTTGACAAATATAACTAATTTCACCCTAATCAGTCTGGTTTCAGGAAACATCACTCCTGCCACACTGCACTGACCAACCTAGTACACAAATGGCTCACAAATATCAATGAAAATAAAGTGACCGGTGTCCTTTGTATTGATTTTGCAAAAGCTTTTGATGTAATTGACCACACACTGCTCCTAAAAAAAAATAATAATAAATTGTACCGTTTATCCAATAATGCTCTAGAACTTATCTCTTCGTTTTTAAGCGACAGAAAGCAAATTGGCTCAATTCATGAACGCCAATCTTCTATTTTGTCACTCAAACATGGCGTTCCTCAAGGCTCCGTTCTAGGACCCATACTTTTCTCAATATATATTAATGATCTCCCCCTGTTTCGCCCAGGGTTTTGTGGTATGTTCGCCGATGACACTACTGTTCATGTGTGTGATCACAAAGCAGAAAAAAGTATCTATGTTATCACAGCGAAGTATTAGCCAGCTAACCGAATGGTCTGAATTAAACCATATGTGTCTAAACCCGGTCAAAACCAAACATATGTTCATAACCACATGACAAAAAAGTCAAAACCTTTCTTATACGATCGCACCCCTTTCTATCAATGGTATAATTGTCGAATAAACAGTCTTTCATAAAGTCTTAGGAGTAGTTATAGACAACAATCTGTCATGGTCAGAACATGTACGGTCTTTATGCAAAACAGTTACAAAAAAGATATACTAGCTGTCCAACATAAAACATTTCCTAGACTGCCATTCACGTAATATATTTTTTCACGCTTAATTGAATCCCATATAAATTATGCATCTACAATTGGGACTCAGCAAGTAATCAAATACCCAAACCTTTGTTTAGTCTTTATAGACGTTCCCTGAAATTAGTTTTGTTAAAATCGGTAACGTTGTCATACTCTGACTACACAGATTGGGATATTTTACCATTAGATTTGAAGCTTAAATTCAATAAAGCTTTTTTATATTTAAGATTCTTTAGGGTCGTGTTCCCCCTTCAATTACAGAGAAATTTGAATTTAATGAAAATTGCCATATTCATAAAACTGTAATACCCCGTCCAAGAATAAATATGTTTAAAACCAGTCATCACTACTCTGGCGGCTTCTTGTGGAACCCCATTTCACTCTCTCTTGATGTTCATGCCAGCATATATAGCTTTAAAAGGGCACTTCATACCCAACTAATTACTGAATTTTCCAATTCAAGCTCTTAAACTCTGCCCCCCCCCCCTCTCTCTCTCTCTCTCTCTCTCTCTCTCTCTCTCTCTCTCTCCCCCCCTCTCTCTCTCTCTCTCTCTCTCTCTGTACAGGTCTCTCCCATCTGTTGTTTCAAATGTACTGCTTGTCAAGTGTAAATTTTTGTCTTTGCTTACATGATGGAGTGCCTGTTCAATGATTTTATTTCTTTTTTTTTTTCCAGAAATGTGTGCTATAATTTTATTGTTGTGATAATGTTTATTGTATATATTTATCTATCTTTCAATAACTTTTTTTTTTCATGAACTAAATATGATGACCCCTCCCCTCCCACCCCCACCTATCTCTCTCTCTCTCTCTCTCTCTCTCTCTCTCTCTCTCTCCCCCACCCCTCTCTGTCTGTCTGTCTGTCTGTCTGTCTGTCTGTCTGTCTGTCTGTCTCTCTCTCGATGAGTGGTGTGTTTCAATTATACAGCCTTTGCATAAAAAGGGAGACATAAATAACACTGACAACTTCAGAGGAATATCATTATTAAATATCTGTAGCAAGCTGTACAGTTTTATTCTGAATAAACGTACCACGAAGTGGATAGATGACAATAATATAATTGGGGAAGAACAAGCTGGTTTCAGAAAAGATCATAGTACATTTGACCATATATTCACACTTTCAACCATGACTCAGAAGCAATTATTACGACATAGAAAACTATATGTAGCCTTCATTGATTTTCGCAAAGCCTTTGCCTCTGTGTGCAGGGATAAGCTATGGAAGATACTGCATACGAATGGTTTAAATGGTAGATTGTTAAACGCATTGAAAAGTATGTATAGTACTGTGATGGCAAAAGTGCGTACTGGAGGTGACCTGACTGAGGCCTTTTTGTGTCCACGGGGTTTGAAACAATGGGAGGTGTGTTCACCAGGTTTGTTTTCACTGTTTATAAATGAACTAACAAAAGATATTATCAATAATGGAAAACATGAAATCCAATTGTCAACTGATTTTGTTGAATTGCTCATCTTACTTTTTGCAGATGATGTTGTATTATTTTCTGATATTGTTATTGGTCTCCAAAACCAGCTGAACATCTTAAGTGCGATAGCAAAAAGACTCGATTTATCTGTTAATTTAGAAAAATCTAATGTGGTTGTTTTCCGAAATGGTGGATACTTGTCTTTGTTTGAGAAATGGTCTTTTGATGGAGAAGAACTAGTTATTGTCAATGTGTATAAATGCCTGGGTATATATCTTTCAACAAGGCTTACCTTTTCTCACACACTTAATGACCTTGCAAATCGCGCTAGAAAAGGCATCTTAGCTATAATTAAAGTTCTCTGGACTGTAGGTGAACATTCACCACAGGATTTTTCCAAGATGTTCGATTGCCAAATACAGCCAATATTGACATATGGATCAGAAATTTGGGGACTATCAATTGACCAAGAGCCCATCGAAAGAATTCATCTATGTGCCCTAAAACGGTTTATGGGGGTTAGCCCAAAGTCACCAGGGCAACTGATGTATGGAGAAACTGGTAGGCATCCTCTTTATGTAAACACTTATTTACGATGTATACGTTATTGGCTACGACTTGTGGCTATGGAAGAGTCTAGATATCAAAAAAAAAACTTACAGTATGTTATTATCATTGCAAAATCAGAATTGTATCACATGGACTTGTCGTGCTAGTGATGTTTTATATACATTTGGATATGGAATAGTTTGGAAAGCACAAGGTGGGTGTGGGAAGCGTAAAATTATTTCTCTCAGAATTTAAACTTAGACTTATTGACTCATTTAAACAAGATTGGCATGCTGCACTGGAGGCTCATTTTTTTTCTTTATGTATACTCAACTTTTGGTTCTACATTTTCTTCAAAAGTATATTTGTTTGAGCTTAAAAATGTGTATTTGCGAAAATGTCTTTCAAGATTTCGAACTGGTATGTCGCCCTTAAAACACAGCTACTTGCAATATAAATCATCTCTAAACAACCGTAACAACAATTGTCCATTTTGTTTAAATGCTCTTGAAACTGAAATTCATTTTCTTTTCATATGCACGAAATGTAACGATTTGAGGGATGAATTAATACCTGGTAAGTACTGCAGATACCCATCATTATTCAAACTTTCTTTGATTCTTGCCAATGAAAATGTAAATGTAATTATGAATATTTCTCTGTTTGTGCATAAGGCGCTGAGTCTGAGACACCAACGTCTTAATATTTTGTAATTAATCTAATATGTATCTGGCTCGCTCATTCTCATTGTTATGGGCCAGAGGCCTGACAATTAATTTTTTTTTACTTTGACTTTGACTCTCTCTCTCTCTCTCACTCACTCTCTCTCTCTCTCTCTGTCTCTCTCTCTCTCTCTCTCTCTCTCTCTCTCTCTCTCTCTCTTATGTTCAAAAGTAACATCACCGTATTTCGTAAGGGTGGTTATTTAAGTACAAGAGAAAGATGGTTCTATGATGATGACTCAATGCCTCTTGTGAATGTTTGTAAGTATTTGGTATATTTTTCTCTACACGTCTAAGTTTTGTTGGTGAGTGCAAGGATCTTGATAGCAGAGCCAAAAATGCGTTACTCTGTATTATGAAGAAATTGTATGTTCTCAATAATACGTCTTTTAATGTATTTCTCAAGTTGTTTGATAGTCAGGTTCAGCCAATTGTACAGTATGGGTCTGAATTATTTGGGTTAGATAGCGCTGCTCTATACTGTGAATCTGTGCACCTGTTCGCATTAAAAAGGTTCTTGGGTGTGGATAGGCGAATGCCTAACGACATTATCTATGGTGAGACGAATAGCTTCCACATGTATATAGTTTCCGCAGTAAAATGCATCTGTTATTGGCTGAATTTACTTCATATGGAGGAAAACAGATTACCACGCAAAGCTTATAACATGTTATATGGTCTCGATGCTAGAGAAAAAAAAAAATGGGTTAGTAACGATTGGTTGACTGCGCTTGGCAGAAATGATCAGACCATGTTCAGCATAGTGAGAGGTTTGATTTCTATAGAAATGTTTGCATCTTTCATGATTTGAAACCTTATTTAACTTTAGAAATGGACAGACACTTGAGATATATCATGACCAAATTTAGGTTTGGTATTTCAGAATTGGCAGTTCACAAGTTTAGATACAAAACCGTTGTTGATGACAATGTCTTGTTGTGTCCGCTTTGTAAAGAGTCTCCAGAAAATGAAATCCATTTTGTTCTTTGCTGTCTTTGCCTTAAAGAACATTAGAACTGAATGCATTCAGCCAACATTTTATAGACGGCCTTCTCTGTTTAAATTTAACTATACTGATGTCGTCAACCTCACCAGAAGTTGTTCGAAATTTCACATTGCTTTTGTATAAGGCATTTAGATTTAGAGAAACTGCTACTTCTTGATGTTCTAAAATATTTGTTTGGAATGCTTTACAATCATGAGTATTTGTCTCAATTCATGTATTATGCTCACTCACCCCTTTATAAGCGGCTAAGGCCTATATGAATAAATCATCTCTCTCTCTCTCTCTCTCTCTCTCTCTCTCTCTCTCTCTCTCTCCCCTCTCTCTCTCTCTCTCCGTGCTGTGCTTATTATGTTCCTGCGTTTTTATTTCTCAGCGAAAATTTGACTTAAATAAGCTATTTTAATGAGCATTCTTATTGGTTTCCTGCCTGTAAATAACCGCCTTTGCTTTTTGGCAACACTAATTATCTAGGCAGAAAAATGCACCAGGTTTTGTGGAGGTGTCTTTTCTGTTTCCTTGGTAGCGCTACTCATAAGCTGACAAACAGAATTCAACAGCACTTCTGATGATCTACAAATAAAGCGAAACAGCTGTTTGCTTGTTGTTAGAGATAACCTACTGTTTAATGAAAGAAAAAAGCCAAACGTAGAGAATAAGTTCCTTCTCTGTCTACTTCACCATTTTTGCGCAGGTCTCTCTAAAGTGATATGTTACAATTGTCATGACCTGCGATATTTAACGACAACATATATGGGGATAGAACGCGTTAGCGTCAGGTGTTCATTGTCTGCATGCACCTTCGATTCCCTGAAAATTGTGAGCATCATAAGGTTCTCTGTTTTGCAGATTTTTCAACATGCACTTGTATTCTGGTTTTCCATGTGCGTTACATGGATACTTTCGTGCTATGAATTTTGGTAGAGGTGTACG
The DNA here is from genome assembly GCA_033310375.1 of Conus canariensis. Classification (NCBI taxonomy): domain Eukaryota; kingdom Metazoa; phylum Mollusca; class Gastropoda; order Neogastropoda; family Conidae; genus Conus; species Conus canariensis. Next base: position 52,448,737 of record CM065738.1, on the reverse strand, counting down.
AAGTGGTCAACAATGTTTTCTTTTCTTCTTCTTCTTTTTCTTCTTCTTCTTCTTCTTCTTCTTCTTCTTCTTCTTCTTCTCACCGTTCTTTGGTTTGTGTAAGTTCTGATGGTTGATAACCAAGCTGTGTCATGCCTTCTGCTTGACCCATCCAGGATTGCGTTTTCACCTTGTCGACGAGTGCCTGTTTCTTCCCTGACTGTCTCATGTAGTGCGTTTGGGGCAGATTGAAGTCTGTGAAGTCTGCTTCCATTGCTGTCGCTTTGGTCTGACCCACAGTGAGGGAGATCAAGCAGGAAATGGGTGGTTTCAATGGTTAGGTTCTTTGCACCTCCCAAGATCAGTCTCAAATCTTCATTCCGTTCTAATGTCAAAGGGTTGCGCTGGTACAGTGCTATTAGCACAGGTCTATAATAGATTACAGTGTCTATGCCTCTGTCTCTCTCTCTCTCTCTCTCTCTCCTCTCTCTCTCTCTCTCTCTCTATCCATCTATCTATCTATCTGTCTGTCTGTCTGTCTGTTTTTCTATGTATGTATGTATGTATGTATGTATGTATGTATGTATGTATGTATGTATGTATGCATGTATGTATCTATCTATCTATCTGTCTATTCATCGATCGATCGGTCTGCATATCTGTTAGACAATCCAAACCTTTGAGAATGCCTTACATACTAGCGTAATACGCTTTCTAGTGACGTTTACTTCTTTCTTTTGTTTTCTTTCGTTTTGTTTTAACAATTGTGTGTGTCTGATTTGGGCAATCATTGCTGGATGTCCCCAAGTGTGCGGCAAGAAATGAGAGGCCTGATCAGTTCCCTGACTGTAGTGACAACACTGATGCCGGACAGTGCAGTACTGAAGGTAAGAGGCGTGAGATCAGTACCAACGTCCCCCCACCTGCTGTGATCTGCTTTGACGGCTGTGGGGGAGTGACCACGCAGAGAATGAACGAGTCTGTCCTCAGTGGACTGCCTGTCTGCCCAGATACCCACCTCCAGTGTGCAGACGATGGCTACTGTCTGCCTGTCTTTGTGCGCTGCAACAACATCCATGACTGTCCCCGGCATGAAGACGAAGCGAACTGCGACAGTTACACCTGTCCAGGATTCTACCGTTGTCGAGCATCCACCGTGTGCCTTCATCCCCAGCACGTGTGTGACGGCATGTTCCAGTGTCCTCAGCGAGATGACGAGGTGTTGTGTGACAGCACGTGCCCTGAGCCATGTACGTGCTATGGTCACGCCTTGTTCTGTGGCCGTGTCTTTCCTTCCTCATCCTATCCAGATCTGCGCTTTCTGGACGCCAGTGACAGTAGTCTGCAGTACGCTGACGTGTCCAGCAACACACTGCTCGTGTACCTGAGACTGGCACGGTGTGGTCTGAGGAATCTGACACTGCACCGTCTTCCCAATCTGCACAGCTTGGACCTGAGTGAGAACCACCTGACGTCCATCACTGATCAGCATGTCAGTCTTCTTCCCCATCTTCGTCATCTGACTCTGTCTGACAATCCTGTACACCACGTTGATCAAGTACACTCTGCAGTCTTCCTACCGTCATCATCATCTGCAGTCTCTGGACATGTCCCGTGTTGTCATGGAGGAACTGGACCTCTCCATGCTGAGCATCTTTCCAGACCTGCACACCCTCAACCTCACTGCCTGTGGCGTGGATCGTCTTCTGCCTGAAGGCTTCCAGACTCTCGCCCATCTCCGTGTGCTGGACGCCCGTGGTTGTTCCATGACTCATTTTTCTGGCAGTGTCTTTCAAGGGCTGAATAATTTGCAGGCTGTGTTTGCTGACAATTACAAGCTGTGCTGCCAGGACATTCTTCCGAGGGCCTTCATTCCAGACCAGTGTCATGCTCCCTCTGATGATATTTCCTCATGCCGACTGTTGCTAAGGTCTGGTGTACACCGTGTAGTCCTTGTCGTGTATACCATTTCAACAACTTGCGGCAACGTGATATGTTTCTCTGCTCAAATCACGATCAAGAAACAGAACACTCTGAACGCCTTTGGTGTTTTTGTGATGAATCTGTGTTCTTCCGACTTTCTAATGGGGCTCTACCTGACTATTATATGTCTGGCAGACCGCGTGTATCAGGGTTGCTATCTATGGAATGACGTCACATGGAAACAGAGCATGGCATGCCGGGCAGCAGGCTTCTTGTCGCTGCTGTCCAGTGAAGTGTCAGCGTTCATCATCTGTCTCATCACGGTGGACCGACTGTTGGTTCTGCGCTTCCCCTTCAGCCCGCTCCACTTCCACAGAACCAGTGCTGTGATGACGTGTGCTGGGGTCTGGACCGTTGGCCTGTTCCTGGCTGCCATTCCTTTACTGCCCGTGACGTCACACTGGCAGTTTTACGGCCAAACAGGAATCTGCATGCCACTTCCCTTCAGTAGAAAGGCGTTTGCCAACCAGGCCTTCCTCTTTCACGCTGTGATTCTTCCTAATTTTGTTCTGTGTCTGTTCGTTGCTGTTGGACAGGTGACGATATACAAATCGACAGAAACCAACCAGCT
>CM065738.1:52418704-52438704 GCA_033310375.1 Conus canariensis | reverse complement strand
TGTCTAAGGTTACAAATTCAACAAGGGTTTCTACCTGATTTCCATGGACACCTAGCAGCTACATGTCCTGTCTTTTTACACCAAAAAAAAAAAAAAACACAACACTTGCCAACTGATCAGAAGCACTTTCTGAGGAACTCGTACTGCTAGAGGTATGACGGGCGCCACGACCACGATAACGGCTACCGCCAAAGTTATTTTCCATGACCAGCTGAGTAACTAAAGCGCTGATGGTTACCACGACCACAATAACAGATACCACCAACGTTACTTCCACGATCAACTGAGAAACCAGAGTAGACACCACTGTTTTGAAAAGTAGAGTATCTGTTTCCTCTATCAGTCTTATAAGGGGCTTTAGCAGGTTGATCATGGATCATGGTGTGGAATTCTATCAGACTGACCAGGATATGGATTTCTATCAAACTGACCAGGAGTTCCGTACCCAACAGAAGCAAAAATGTTTACATCAGCTTTCCTAGAAAGCACCTTAGTGGGATGAGCACGTCTGTATGACTGCAGACTTGATCATATCATCATAAGTTTTCACATCTTTTTCACATAGAAAAGTAGCCAAGTCCTTGGAGACACACTCCAAAAACTGCTCACGCAAAATAAGATCCACCACACCTTCAAAAGACTTACCAATTTTTTACAAAGAGACCCAACGGTCAAACAAACGCTTAAGTTCAACTGCAAATGTCTCGAAAGGTTCATCTGAGCTAGGCTTAGCCTCACGAAAACGTTTACGAAAACCATCTGGAGTACATTGACAATTTTCAGCAAGCTCTCTTTCAGAAGCTTGTAAGACACAACATTGTTTTCTGCGAGACTGTGATAGAGAGCTTAAGCGGAACCCTCAAGCAATGCAGACAGGTATGTTACCCACAAACTCTCTGACCAACCCAAAGAACGAGCATGGGTTTCAAAATGAAACATCAGTTCTTTCTTTAAAAGGGGGCAACTTAGGAAACGTAAGGCGAGACGTGTTAAACCTGGGAAAACCACAACCCTGACCGTCATTATCCTGACCTGAGACTGCACCTTGCTGAGCAGTTATTTGTAACTGTATTGTTTTAGTTTCCTCTATCTCTCTTTGCTGAAATCTTTTAGTTTCCTCCACTATATGTACTTGCTCTCTTTCAGTCATCTCTTCTTCCTGTATTTTCAATTGAAAATCTTTCAATCGCATTCTTTGCTCTCTTTCCATGTCCTGGGCAATACATTTGTCAACATAGTTCATTAGAGCTTCTCCCTCCAGACCACATACATTACCTCGTTGTAAATATTTGGCAAAAACTTTGTCCTCATCCACAGAGGACACAACAGGACTTTCTCCCATAGCCTTCTGTGCCATAATGAAATGTGAAATATTGTTCTGTCCCACTGGACACAAATACTACTGGACCAAAGAACAAACAACTGCTAACAAAAGCAAAAAAGGTTTGAAACCTCAAAGAAGTTTTGTTTTTCAAACAAACATTAACGACAATCATTCTTAAAAAGACTAAGTATCATCAAACCCAACCAACAAAAAGATAGAAATAAACAATGAAATAGAAATCCAGGGATATGGGGAGAAAGAAAAGCATAATCGGTAATCAATGCCAAATAATCAGCAACAAGTATAAATCAAGCAATGACATGAGAGTAATAACGAATATAATCAATGTATTGTTGTTGTTCTTTTCACACACTAAGCATTCAAAATGAAACAACTAATTTTTTTTTAAAACTGGTTGAGGGCAGCCACTCACACTCACTCATTCAAGAGAAAAGAACCCTAGGAATGCTGAAGAAGCAACACAATCCCCAAGTAAAGATAGAAACAGAAATAATCAGAGAGATAACCGAAGGTAATGAAAGCAAAGCCCACAAAGGAAGGAAGAACTAGGCCCTCGTATCTCCAGAAACAATACAAAACGAGGTACCCCGTTACACTGGAGACGAGAAAGAAAGTAGACAAAAACAGTCATACAACAAAACAATACAACACAACTCAATTGTTCAAAACGAAAGTCTGTGAACATGACCTATCACTTCTAATTAGGGCAGTCATAGGGGGCACAAAAACAAATCCTACCACTATGGCGATTTTTAATTCAATACCAAAAGAAATTTAACTATGGGGTCACCAGATGTTACGGATGGTGTGCGGTGCGTGCTTTGCTGTCTGACTCTCACTCTCAAAAGTTTGGATACGTGTAATAACCATTCCCTACACCCACCCACGCCATACGCACATGGATAGCCAAGCAACACACGAGTTAGATCTTTTTTTCTTTGTATGCTGCCTGAACCATCAAAGCATAATCATTAATGTGAATTGGTACAAAAACAATACATGTCACTACATAGCATATAGATCAAGATATCAATACACAGGAAACTTCAACCATCAGATATCAGCGTATTATATTACTTAATATAACTCACAGATGTCGCCGGCACCGTCCAGTGTCCCAGAAATGCAGTCAACCCCCTGGGCTACACAGTGCCCAAGCCACAGTCTACAGCATTAAAAGAAGACACAGAAGAAGAAGCAGGATCTCCACTCGGCAAGCACAGCCGCTCACAAATACAACGATATTTGTATATAAAAAGTACACTATTCACAAGGCACAAAAAATCACGTTCAACTACCAGAAGAAGAAAAGAACCAGGAAGGCAATACGTCAAGCAGAGCCGCTCACGAGCACTGACGACTTGAATATTTACAGGTCCAGCGACAACGATGAACCAAGAAGAATAACCAGTTCCCCACACGGCAAACACAATAAATCACGTCGAACTATCAAAAGAAGAACCGCAGATTCACAAGGCACAGTAAACCATATTGAATCACCGGCGAACACAATTTCAGCAAAGTCCCATAGAACACAACAAACTTCGACGTATTGTTGATCTAAAACAAAAATTAACTTCTTCATGTATTGATAGTTCAATGTTCACATCAATAAACTCAGCCCAACGACACACATGTGGTGGTACAATTAGAGCACATAAATATTCTTGCAGGAGGTTTAACAGTCACTCTCGGCGACACAGCATTCACAAAAGTTTATAACAAATAAATTTCCTGGTACATATTTCGCTGGTACCGTCATCAGAAGTATCGCACTTACACAATGAATTTCGAAGCACTACTGACTTGAAAGTCAGCCTCTCCACATAGGCCTAGTATCACTACAGAAAAAAAACGACGATTAAAACAAATTAAAGTTGGCTGGACATTAAAGCCTCGGCCGTTTGTTCTTGCTCCCTTCCCCAGTCATATATTATTATTTTCGTCATGTTCCTATGTCCTTTTAAGTTGACGTCATAATTTACGTTGACGTCACACACACACACACACACACACACACACACACACACACACACACACACACACACACACATATATATATATATATATATACTCGTATTTATAATATATTCCCCCATTTTATTCTTCTTCAATTTTTTTTTTTTTTTTTTTTTTAAATTTCAAATCTTTGCCAAGTCATTACTATAACGACTGAAGAATTGTTAACCTGCACTTGTTTTCCCCCACTACTTAATTGTTCAGCATTATATTGTTTGGTCAATCAGTGGGAGATTGCATCTCTTAGGAGATCCAAGTAAAGGTTGTTCTGTACAATTCTTAGCCATTCACAATGCTTGGGTTATTGAACAGCAGAGCTGACCACTCAGACTGTTCCATATCTTTTGATCTCCCTTGCATCCTTGAATGGATCCTCAAGCATAGGCTCAAAGATTGTCCCCTACATTTTATACTGTTTGAATAATGCTTTTAGTTTTTCAGCAACTTTTTTTCCCTCTCCACTTTTGTTTTGTTCCATTTTACTACCCTTCGCTGGGTGCTGTTGGAGTCTTTTTTTGAATCCTTGGTGGTGAGAACACCACAGAATCATGGACTGTGGTGTGTCTCTATTTGACACCAAGAGCACAGACACAATCAGCCGTGTCTCCCTGATGAGTCCGATCCAGCGGACGAAAGGCCTAGGAGCAGGCAATACAAATAAATGTGCCTTTGAGAGGGATTACGATGGTTCCCTCAGGCAGCTAGTGAAGGGTTTCTCGTATTTATAATATATTCCCCCATTTTATTCTTCTTCAATTTTTTTTTTTTTTTTATTTATTTTTTTATAATTTCAAATCTTTGCCAAGTCATTACTATAACGACTGAAGAATTGTTAACCTGCACTTGTTTTCCCCCACTACTTAATTGTTCAGCATTATATTGTTTGGTCAATCAGTGGGAGATTGCATCTCTTAGGAGATCCAAGTAAAGGTTGTTCTGTACAATTCTTAGCCATTCACAATGCTTGGGTTATTGAACAGCAGAGCTGACCACTCAGACTGTTCCATATCTTTTGATCTCCCTTGCATCCTTGAATGGATCCTCAAGCATAGGCTCAAAGATTGTCCCCTACATTTTATACTGTTTGAATAATGCTTTTAGTTTTTCAGCAACTTTTTTTCCCTCTCCACTTTTGTTTTGTTCCATTTTACTACCCTTCGCTGGGTGCTGTTGGAGTCTTTTTTTGAATCCTTGGTGGTGAGAACACCACAGAATCATGGACTGTGGTGTGTCTCTATTTGACACCAAGAGCACAGACACAATCAGCCGTGTCTCCCTGATGAGTCCGATCCAGCGGACGAAAGGCCTAGGAGCAGGCAATACAAATAAATAATGTGCCTTTGAGAGGGATTACGATGGTTCCCTCAGGCACTAGTGAAGGGTTTCTCGTATTTATAATATATTCCCCCATTTTATTCTTCTTCAATTTTTTTTTTTTATTTATTTTTTTATAATTTCAAATCTTTGCCAAGTCATTACTATAACGACTGAAGAATTGTTAACCTGCACTTGTTTTCCCCACTACTTAATTGTTCAGCATTATATTGTTTGGTCAATCAGTGGGAGATTGCATCTCTTAGGAGATCAAGTAAGGTTGTTCTGTACAATTCTTAGCCATTCACAATGCTTGGGTTATTGAACAGCAGAGCTGACCACTCAGACTGTTCCATATCTTTTGATCTCCCTTGCATCCTTGAATGGATCCTCAAGCATAGGCTCAAGATTGTCCCCTACATTTTATACTGTTTGAATAATGCTTTTAGTTTTCAGCAACTTTTTTTCCCTTCCACTTTTGTTTTGTTCCATTTTACTACCCTTCACTGGGTGCTGTTGGAGTCTTTTTTTGAATCCTTGGTGGTGAGAACACCACAGAATCATGGACTGTGGTGTGTCTCTATTTGACACCAAGAGCACAGACACAATCAGCCGTGTCTCCTGATGAGTCCGATCCAGCGGACGAAAGGCCTAGGAGCAGGCAATACAAATAAATGTGCCTTTGAGAGGGATTACGATGGTTCCCTCAGGCAGCTAGTGAAGGGTTTCTCGTATTTATAATATATTCCCCCATTTTATTCTTCTTCAATTTTTTTTTTTTTTTTTTTAAATTTCAAATCTTTGCCAAGTCATTACTATAACGACTGAAGAATTGTTAACCTGCACTTGTTTTCCCCCACTACTTAATTGTTCAGCATTATATTGTTTGGTCAATCAGTGGGAGATTGCATCTCTTAGGAGATCCAAGTAAAGGTTGTTCTGTACAATTCTTAGCCATTCACAATGCTTGGGTTATTGAACAGCAGAGCTGACCACTCAGACTGTTCCATATCTTTTGATCTCCCTTGCATCCTTGAATGGATCCTCAAGCATAGGCTCAAAGATTGTCCCCTACATTTTATACTGTTTGAATAATGCTTTTAGTTTTTCAGCAACTTTTTTTCCCTCTCCACTTTTGTTTTGTTCCATTTTACTACCCTTCGCTGGGTGCTGTTGGAGTCTTTTTTTGAATCCTTGGTGGTGAGAACACCACAGAATCATGGACTGTGGTGTGTCTCTATTTGAACCAAGAGCACAGACACAATCAGCCGTGTCTCCCTGATGAGTCCGATCCAGCGGACGAAAGGCCTAGGAGCAGGCAATACAAATAAATGTGCCTTTGAGAGGGATTACGATGGTTCCCTCAGGCAGCTAGTGAAGGGTTTCTCGTATTTATAATATATTCCCCCATTTTATTCTTCTTCAATTTTTTTTTTTTTTTTTTATTTATTTTTTTATAATTTCAAATCTTTGCCAAGTCATTACTATAACGACTGAAGAATTGTTAACCTGCACTTGTTTTCCCCCACTACTTAATTGTTCAGCATTATATTGTTTGGTCAATCAGTGGGAGATTGCATCTCTTAGGAGATCCAAGTAAAGGTTGTTCTGTACAATTTCTTAGTCCATTCAATGCTTGGGTTATTGAACAGCAGAGCTGACCACTCAGACTGTTCCATATCTTTTGATCTCCCTTGCATCCTTGAATGGATCCTCAAGCATAGGCTCAAAGATTGTCCCCTACATTTTATACTGTTTGATAATGCTTTTTAGTTTTCAGCAACTTTTTTCCCTCTCACTTTTGTTTTGTTCCATTTTACTACCCTTCGCTGGGTGCTGTTGGAGTCTTTTTTTGAATCCTTGGTGGTGAGAACACCACAGAATCATGGACTGTGGTGTGTCTCTATTTGACACCAAGAGCACAGACACAATCAGCCGTGTCTCCCTGATTGAGTCCGATCCAGCGGACGAAAGGCCTAGGAGCAGGCAATACAAATAAATGTGCCTTTGAGAGGGATTACGATGGTTCCCTCAGGCAGCTAGTGAAGGGTTTCTCGTATTTATAATATATTCCCCCATTTTATTCTTCTTCAATTTTTTTTTTTTTTTTTTTTTAATTTCAAATCTTTGCCAAGTCATTACTATAACGACTGAAGAATTGTTAACCTGCACTTGTTTTCCCCCACTACTTAATTGTTCAGCATTATATATATATATATATATATATATATATATATATATAGAGAGAGAGAGAGAGAGAGAGAGAGAGAGAGAGAGAGAGATGTGCGTATGTGTGTGTGCGTCTGTGTGAGTGTGTGTGTGTGTGTGTGTGTGTGTGTGTGTGTGTGTCTGCGTGCGTGCGTGGGTGCGTGTGTGTGTGTGTGTGTGTGTGTGTGTGTGTGTGTGTGTGTGTGTGTCTGTGCGTCCATGCGTGCGTGCGCTTGTGTGTGTGTGTGTGTGTGTGTGTGTGTGTGTGTGTGTGTGTGTGTGAGTGTGTGTGTGCATGCGTGTGTGTGTGTGCGTGTGTGTGTGTGTGTGTGTGTGTGTGTGTGCGTGTGTGTGTAACCGAAAGAGTGACCAGCAACCAGTATTATACTTCGCCTTATTTGTTTTTTTAGCAATGTATTTGCAATACCTGATGCACCTAAACACGACAGACAGTTCAAGGTGTAAAGAAACATTATTTTCAAGAAGACGTTTTCTTTAAATCGTCTGAAAGGGTTTGGTAAGCTTTGTGATGACATTCCTTCATAAAGGGACATCACAAGTGTTCCTTATTGGACCCCTGTTGACACAAACAACACAGGGGTCAGTCAGTGTCTGTCCTCGTCACAATGTATTTATTTTCATTTATTTACTTTTTTTTTTTTTGGCTGAACCATCTTCTGTGCCATTTCAGTGACATTGCACCCACGCCGCTCATTCCGACACCCCTCCCCCCCCACACACACACACCTCCCCCCTTCACAGCCACAGCCTGGCCTGGCCCGCGGCCGACCCTGCACCGGCATTCCACAGGGAGTAGTCAATGGCAAGTCGTGAAAAGTCGAACCATCGCAGGAGACACTGCAATGCTGCCGAGTCACTTCGGTGGTGTTCAGTAGCGCCTATTCTGAACTAACATACGCGAGACACCACCTACATAGCCCCAACTGACGACAATAATTGCTTAGTCGCGGAGCCGGGGTGTTCGTATAGCTATCACAGAGATTTGCGTCCGCATATCATCTCTCTCTCTCTCTCTCTCTCTCTCTCTCTCTCTCTCTCTCTCTCTCTCTCTCTCTCTCTCTCCCTCTGATACTTGTAAAATGTCTATCAATAAAAGTCATAGAGGTGACAAACATTGTTCATATAATCTAGGTTCTAATTCAATTTTTTTTAAATCAAGGTTGAAAAAATCCATCTAGTCTTCGATAAAAACAAGGTAAATGTTGTTTATGTTTGGTTGCAGACATACTTGAAACTTATTTGTTTGTTTGTTTGTATTTTTTTCTCGCACATTTCATTCAGCTAATATAAGAGCTTACATATGCACAGAAAGAGGACAGTGCGCGGAGATTTTCACACGTACATAATAAGCATATCTATGCATGACGTACATAAATCTTGTTAACATGCTGTCAAGAGTAGAGGAAAAAATGAATAGCTGTAAAAGTTATCGTGCACTCACACAGAGCTACCATCAGACCATAAATCATTATTGCAGGCTTTTTCTCTGTGTGTGTGTGTGTGTGTGTGTGTGTGTGTGTGTGTGTGTGTGTGTGTGTGTGTGTGTGTGTGTGTGTGTGTGTGTGTGTGTGCGTGCGTGCTTGCGTGCGTGTGTGTGTGTGTGTGTGTGTGTGTGTGTGTGTGTGTGTGTATGTGTGTGTGTGTGTGTGTGTGTGTGTGTGTGTGTGTGTGCGTGTGCGTGTGTGTGCATTGCATGCAATGGCAGTTAGAAGTAAATCCAAAGAAAACAAAAATAGTTGTCTTTCATGGTCGAAATAGTATGCGTGAAATTTTTTTCTTTGGGAATGAAAAAAATAGAGGTTCTTAATTCAATTAAATACTTAGGCATCGAGTTCAGCAGGACAGGTTCTTTTTACAAAGCAAAAAATGTGCTTATAATCAGGCTCTCAAGGCAATGTTTTCATTATTACAAACTGCAAGAAAACAGAAATTGCCAATTGATGTTTGCATACAATTATTTTATTCCATAGTTGTACCTGTGTTGTTGTATGGTTGTGAAATTTGGGGTTATGAAAATGTTGATATATTAGAAAAGTTACAGTTACGTTTTTAAAAGTATTTATTTAGATTAAATAAAATCGGAAATGAAATGAGGCAGGGAACAGTAAACGATAAACAGTAAACAAGTTGGGTATTTTTTGCTCCCATAAGAAAACCTAACACAGAGTAACTTTTATTCAAGACTGGCACAGCCTTTTAAACTTGAATAAAGTCAGACAAATACATAGACGAACAATCTAATAGTGGGGGAAAAAACAAGCGAAGGCCAACAACTGAACTATCTTCATAGTAATGACTTGGCAAAGATTTGGACTTAAGGAGGAGGGGGGGGGGGGGGGGGGGGGGGCGGAATTTGAAGATGGAGGAACTGGGAACATAAAATTAAGAAAATATGTTACAGATATGAAACCTCTTCACTAGCTGCTTAAGGGAACCATGGCAATCCCTTTTGAAGGCAGATATATTTGTATTGCCTGCTCCGAGGCCTTTCGTCCGCTGGGTCGGACTCATCAGGGAGACACGGCTGGTTGTGTCTGCGCTCCTGGCGTCAAATAGAGACACACCACAGTCCATAGTACTGTGGTGTTCTCTACCACCAAGGGTGCAAAAAAGAATCCAATAGCACCCCCAAAGCAGCCAGCGAAGAGTAGTAAATGAAACCAAATAAAACTACAATGACTTCAATGATTTATGGTGAAACCGGAATCTATCCTTTATCTGTACTGATTAAAGTGAGAATGATAAGGTTCTGGGCTAACTTAGTTGTTCCTGATTCTAAGAAGTATTCAAACAAAGTATATAATATCTTACATGAACTATATGCAAAAGGAATTTTCGTTTCACCGTGGCTTAGTTATGTTAAAAGCATTTTATTTGAAACTGGTTTTGATTGTGTTTGGGAATCTCATTCATTCACAAACAGAAGTAACTTATGTAAGTGTGTTAAAAAGGAGTTGCAAAATAATTATGCTCGTGATTGGCGCAGTTCTCTTGAAAACAGTAACAAGTGTGTATTCTATAAAAGTGTAAAGACTGTCTTTGGAAAAGAACATTATATTTCTACCTTACCAGATATTTATGTTATATCTTTATTTAAATTTAGATCTAGTAACCATAAATTGCAAATTGAAATTGGAAGACACCATAATGTTCCAAGAGAATTGCGTATTTGTCGTAACTGTGAAATGGGTGAAATTGGAGATGAATTTCATTGCATCATGGAATGTCCAAAATATAATGAACTTCGTGAAAAATTCATCCCTAAAAAATATCTAAAACCAAAGTCTGTTTTCAACTTTTGTAATTTATTTCAAAAAGGAAGACGCATTTGTTTGAATATTAGTAAGTTTCTAAAAAATGGGAAGATTGTTTAATGAGATCATTACAGTTCACCAGAATTCAGCATTTCGCAACTATGTTCACACATTGTTCTGAGTGAGTTTCGTATTTCTCTTTGTTACATTTGTATCCTCCATGCCCCAACAGGGGTCAAAGGATTAAATTTGAATTGAATTGAATTGCGTGCGTGCGTGTGTGCGTGCGTACATGCATACGTGCGTGTGTGCGTGCGTACATGCATACGTGCGTACGTGCCTGCGTGCGTGTGTGTGTGTGTGTGTGTGTGTGTGTGTGTGTGTGTGTGTGTGTGTGTGTGTGTGTGTGTGTGTGTGTGACTTTGCGGCAGGAAACAATATAATTAGAAGCTTAAACGAGCACTTACCTTCGGAAGTTGAAGTTTGAGTGAGATTCCATGATATAGTTTACCGGAACGGAGGGATAGGAGGGAGCCAGATTATTCAGTGATTTGAAAACCAGGAGACGAAGTGTTGACGGCATGTTGAAAGCTGACAGTTCTACACGCATGAGCTTAGCCCAGAAACTCCCACGGGCAGTGACGAAAGTTCCCGGCCATAGATCAGACAGATCTATTCTTGTTATTATTTGTCCTCACTTGATGTACAGTTTAGTTCTCTCTCTCTCTCTCTCTCTCTCTCTCTCTCTCTCTCTCTCTCTCTCTCTCTCTCTCTCTCTCTCTCTCTCTCTGTTATTATTTAATTTTGTCCTCACTTTATGCACAGTTCAGTTCTCTCTCTCTCTCTCTCTCTCTCTCTGCTTATATGGGTGCGTGAGTATGTGTGAATGTGAAAATGCGCGAGCGGGCGAGTGTTTGTGTATGTGTGTGTGTGTGTGTGTGTGTGTGTGTGTGTGTGTGTGTGTGTGTGTGTGTGTGTGTGTGTGTGTGTGTGCGTGCGTGTGTGCGTGTGCATGCGTGCGTATGTGCGCAGTTCTTTAATGTGTGTGCATGTAGGTGTGGTCGCTTGTGTGGTGTGACTATGGATGTGAGCATACATAATGATATTCTTAACATTTTATGTTTTACATATGAATGCTTTTAGATATTGTTAAATGTTTTATAATCACAGCAAAACAGTTTTCATTTTTTTTTGTAAGAGGACAATAAATTCAATTGAACTGAATTAAAATGAATTGAATACACACATGAGCTAGGTCCACAAGCTGCCGAGGACAAAGAAGAAAGCTGAATGGCCGTAGATCAGTCCGGAGAGTGCCACCGCTTGTGTCAGGTGAACCTGGCTCTTGGGCGTGGCCTAGAACGCATGCTTTAAGAGTCTTGATGGCTCCTGTATCCTGCAAAGCCATGGTCAGTAGTTCTAGAAACTAGCCCCCATGTATGCAGCCTTAGGGGATGGTCACACCCAGGACTTTGACCTGTTTGCTGGACGGGATCAAATGATTTGCATATGTCTTTGGAAAAAAGGTTAATCAAAATTGAACTACCATACTTCAATTCATTACTGATGGAAAGGATGGTTTCTACCCTCAACTGCTTTACGTTATTGTATAAGTTTCTCTCAAGTTTGTAAATTGTTCACACATATTCTTATATTCTTGCTGATGACGTGATTGCTGCTTCCACTCCCTTCCTTCCATTTTTCATGTTGTTCATTTGATTTTTCTCCTATTGTTTTTTTTTTTCTCTCTCTCTTTCTTTTTTAATGCTTCGTGAAAAAAAATCCCAAGCACGAGGTGAAATGCTTAATATATTGTGAACGTACTTAACCGCCAATATATTGTAAATGTATATTTGAGCACAGTATAAGCCTAGGGCTTGTTGTTGCTCATTTGTCCTGTTAATTATGAAGGTATTCTGTTGACTTGTTTCTGAAATAAAAGTTATTTAAACCATATGTCCTTGGCACAGTTCCTGCCCCCCTCCCCCACCCCCAATGTTGGAGGAAAAAACCCACGAAGCCTGTCTTCCCTGCTGACGGTTGGAAGCCATGTTCGTCCGTGTATGACTGTTCAGCGATCATTCCTGCTGTGAGTGTGGCATGCATGAATGGCCTGTGGTCTGTGCTGGCCATGGCGTGTGAGGTCAGGTCAGATTGTCAGGAGAGTCACTCGACTGCTTCCGACGCCATCGTGTGTGTGTGTGTGTGTGTGTGTGTGTGTGTATGTGTGTGTGTGTGTGTGTGTGTGTGTGTGTGCGCGCGCGCGCGCGCGCGCGCGTGCGTGTGTGTGTGTGTGTGTGTGTTGTGTGTTTGATGGTGATGATGATGATTGCTAATATCATTGTTGTTATTATTATGCATTAGTATTACTATCATTATTATTATTATTAATAGTATTATTATAACCATCATTGCTATTGTCATTATTTTTATTATTGCTATTGTCATTATTATTGTCATCATTATTATGATTATTATTATCATCATCATCATCATCATCATAATATCATTGTTATTATTACTATTACTATTCTTTCTACTACTTCTTCTTCTTCTTCTTCTTCTTCTTCTTCTTCTTCTTCTTCTTCTTCTTCTTCTTCTTCTCATCGTTATCATTGTAGTTGTTATCATCATTACTATCATCATCATTAGTAGTATCATTGTAGTAGTTGTTGTTGTTGTTGTTGTTGCTGCTGATCATCATTCTTATACCACTACTACTACTACTACTACTACTACTACTACTACTACTACTACTACTACTACTACTACGCTGTCTCTATTTCTCTCTCTGTCTTTCTTTGTATGTCTGTCTCTCTGTCTCTCAATCTGTCTCTCAATCTGTCTCTCTGCCTCTCTGTCTCTGTCTCTGTCTCTGTCTCTCTGTCTCTCTCTCTCTGTCTCTGTCTCTCTCTCTCTCTCTCTCTCTCTCTCTCTCTGTATGTCTCTTACTTTGTCTCTGTCTCATTTTCTCTCTCTCTCTCTCTCTCTCTCTCTCTCTCTCTCTCTCTCTCTCTCTCTCTCTCTCTCCTTCATAATAACTCTTTTGTGTTGTTTATGAAATTGTTTGACTCGTTGCGAGTCCAGCCTATGGTTCAATATGGGGCAGAATGATGGGCATTAAACAAGGCAGCTATTTATTGTGAGACCGTGCATTGTTACGCTTTAAAGAAATTCCACAGAGTAGAGATGAGGACACCAAATGACCTTGTCTATGGTGAAACTAAAAGGTATCCTATATATATAAACTCAGCTGTGAAATGCGTACGCTATTGGTTTAAATTATTACGAATGGAACAGCTAAGAATTCCACGTAAAGCATATAATATGTTATATGATTTAGATCTGAAAGGTAAAGTAAACTGGGTGACTCAAGTGTGAACCCGTTTGTTTGAATATGGTTTTGGGTTCGTCTGGTACAACCAGGGGCTTGGAAACGTTAACGATTTTATTCGTACATTTCGACAACGGTTACTAGACTGTAGTTGGCAAAAATGTAATGAACATATTCAGACCAGCAGTAGATATGACATGTATAGAAATTTTTGTGATACGCCTTCTTTGAAGCCCTACCTACTATTGGATTTGAATCCACATTTGAAATATATAACAACAAGATTCAGGCTTGGAATCTCAGATTTAACCCTCTAGTACCCACGCCTACATATATGATAAACAGACCTCATGCGTCTGTGGTAGCTTGGTGAGAACCGCGGTGCTGTTCCCGCTAAGGGGATCTGCTTTTGGAATGCACTAGCTGTGAAGACAACGACTTACGCTCCCTTTCCACGGCACCAATTTTACCTCCCGCTTCAACACGTGGGTAACTGCAGCAGCAGGTTATTGTTGGGGTCTCACTTTCAAGTCTTCATTCTCATTCATGTAAGTACCAGTTCAATTGTATTGTGTTTGGATCAGTACATGTCAATACGGTAAATAGGTACATAAAGTTGTTTCAGCTGTCTTACAATAGTTTCCATTTAGTGGCTAGTTAAAGTGTATTTATCACAATATGATATGGTGGGCAGAGATGGACTTCGGAAGGGAGCTAACTCGTACCCTATTTATAATATATGATATGATGGGCGCTGCTGTTATCACCAGGCGATTTGTCTCGGAGCATGTCCGACGTTCGTGTGCTATTTTTCAGTAATAAAAATCATAAAATGCATTTGTGCTTCAGTTTATGGTGACAATGTGTGTGTGTGTGTGTGTGTGTGTGTGTGTGTGTGTGTGTGTGTGTGTGTGTGTGTGTGTGTGTGTGTGTGACAGAGAGAGAGAGAGAGAGAGAGAGAGAGAGAGAGACAGAGAGAGAGAGAGAGACACACACACACACAGAGACAGAGAGAGAGAGAGTACATGTTTATACGCATGTGATGGCGCACGCACATGCGTGCGTGGGCATGTATGCGCGCGCGCGCGCGCGCGCGCGCGTGTGTGTGTGTGTGTGTGTGTGTGTGTGCGTGCGTGCGCACACGTTCGTTCTTTAGTTTTACGTCTGTTCACCCTTAAGTGATATTAGACGGGAAAGGAGGGGGGGGGGGGGGGGGGGGGGAATAGGAGAAATAAAGGTATGAAAGAAGAGATTGTTTATGCATGCGTTGATATTGTTTAGAGAGTGTGTGGTAGTAAAGATTATGTGTTTTTCCTACATACCTACACCTACAATTCTATATAATGAGCAAGCTTTATATGGGGTATGAATTGTTGAAAATGACAGAATTAGTAGAAAGGGAGTGAGGTTTACCATCTATATCAAACGCGACTTAACAATTAACAGAAGATTAGTATAACAACAATTGAATCGAACAATAAATTAACTATTCAAAGGAAAAGACCAATAGGACTAAGGTGTAAAACTTCTGAAAAACATTTAAGAAGATGGAAGTCATTTAACACTTCCTGAACAGTTAATGGTATTTGACGAGTCAGTAAATCCCCTGTAGTTTTCGTCATTAATTCTTTGATACTAGGGCAGTGTAAAATCAGATGGCTAATGGAAATTTGATTTCCACATACACATTTAATATCTTTAGAAAATTTTGTTTTAAAGGCATTTAAACGAATTTTGAACATCAGAGAACTAATATGCCTTGAACTTGTATCAGATATGTGATTTAAAATTAATTTGGAATTTATTGTGCTGACGCTTTTTATACAGTTGTGTGAATATTGGCTATCTGATGTCTTCAGCATGTTATCAAACTTATCTCCCGCTAGTTTTTCAATGTGATTATAATACTCGTGCAGATCTAGATTTATGTTAATTAGAATTGCCCCTTCAGTATTACGTCCTGCATTTTTAGCTGTTCTGTCAACCAGTTCATTGGCATATATTCCGCAATGGGAAGGAACCCAGTAAAAAGTCACACTAATGTCTTTAAATGCCAATTGATGAATTACATGTCTGATTTCTAGTATCATTTCAAGACGTTTTTTGGCATTTTGATGTTTGATTGCTTGTAATGCCGATTTAGAATCTACACAGAGTAAAATTTTACAACTATTCATAGGTAACTCCTCAATATGCTGTAAAGCCATTAAAATAGCTAACAACTCTGCAGTAAAAACTGAATAGTGATTACCTATATGATATTGTTTGACTGTTTTCATAGTAGGAATTACAAATGCTGAACCTGCATTGCCATTAAGTACAGATCCATCTGTGAATATTTTAATGTAATCACTATAGTAATTTTCCATGTGATCATTAACTAAATTTTTCAGAACGTTTGGAGATTGACTTTTGCTCAATTCTGTATGATCAATATCAAAAGTAGGTTTAATTTGTTCCCAAGATGGTACAGGTAAAAAAGATGGCTTAATTGCTATTTTTTTACTTTTTAATTCTGTAGAATTAATCATGTCGGAGACAAACGAATTAATTGGTTGCAAACAGTGTATTGTCTTAGCCCTGTTAACAAAGTCATGCTTAGAATTCATCTTTGTTTCTTCATTACAGAATGAGTTATGTGCAAAGGATTTTAATACAAACTTAGCTGCAGAGATTTTCCTATGTTCATCAAGAGGAAGAACTCCTGCTTCTTTATATGACCCAAGATTGTAAGCATGAGTCGGCACTCCTAGTGCCAGTTTAAAGGCTTTACAATCTATACTTTGTAGCTTGTTTAACAAATGTTTTGGTGCACTAAAGAAAGATTCCTGGCCGTAGGTTAAACGCGAACGAACTAAGGAATTAGCAAGACATAAAAGTGGTTTTGTGTCCTGACCCCATCGCTGTTTACTAATAATTTTGAGAAAATTTAAAGCTTTTCTGGCTTTATTTAATATATAGTCTATATGTTGATTCCACGTAAGTTTGGATGATAAATATACACCTAGAAACCTTACGCTTTGCGAATAATTAATGACACTGCCACCAATAGTGAAATCAGGCAGTTTTTCTGGGTTATGCCCCGAATTAAAAAGTACCATATGTGTTTTTTCTAATGATAAAGAAAGTCCATTTTCCTTCATAAATATATCAATTTTATTTAGTTCGCGTTGGTACACTTTTTTGGTATAGTTAAGTGCTCTAATTGGAGTTTTACGCTTCATTGTCACCTTCATCCACATGCATATATCATCTGCATACTGGGCTAAAACTGTATCTTTTGATAGATTATTTGGAAGATCTGCTATAAGTATATTGAATAAAATAGGTGAAATAACCGAGCCTTGTGGAAGACCCATCTGAAGTTCTCTGGACTTAGAATATGTGCTTCCAACTCTTACCTGTATGAAACGTTGTGATAAAAAATTTTGTATATAGTTATACATATTACTATTTATATTGTAGTTTTGAAGTTTTTGGAGTAATCGGTAATGCCATACTTGATCGTAAGCTTTTTTCACATCAAAAAAGGTTGCTAGAATATTTTTCCGTCTGCCAAACTGCTGTTTAATTTGTGTCGTAAGTTTGACTAAATGTTCAGTAGTGGAGCGACCTTTGCGAAAAGCGGCTTGATTTTTTGGAATAATGTTTTGTTTTTCACAGAAATGAACTAGTCTACTTGATACTATTTTTTCCATTAACTTGCATACATGAGATGTTAAGGAGATGGGTCGATAGCTATTTTTATCAGTCCGAGGTTTTCCCTGCTTGTGTATAGGGACAACAATTGAGTGTTTCCAGATAAGAGGCATTTCACCATTAGACCAGCATTTTTGTATCAAAGAATGTAAAAATTGAACTACATTTTGTGGTAAATGCTTTAACAATTTATAAGATATCCCATCTAGTCCAACAGACGTCTTATTTTTACCCATATGAGAAATGCATTCAATTACTTCATCGAGTGTTATATTTGAATTTACATAGCTTTTTAATTGAGGTTTATTAAAACTATGATCTGATGTGATATTACTTTCCTCCTCCTTTTTTCTGTATTGTCTACTTTCAGTTGATAGTCCAGTAATTCTACTGCAATTTGCATATAAATCAGCAAATGCTTCCGCTTTTTCTTGATTAGAGGGTATATCTGAACTCTCCAGTTTGATTGGGCATTGAGGTAAGTTTATCCCATTCTTCATCGTTTTCATTTTTTCCCATACCTTTTGCATATCTTTATAGTTATATACTTCATTAGTACAAAATGATGACCAATACTGTCTTTTTGCTTCTGCGTTAACTCTATTTGCTTTATTTTTTGCTTTTTTGGATTCTTGGTGATTAGGAATCGAATTATCCTTTAAGTAATTTTCAAATTTTATCCATTTTTCAGCTTTGGCCTTTTCACAATCATCGTTCCACCAAACATTGCCAGAATGTTTATATGATTTCTTTGTTTTAGACATAGGAATTGATTGGTTAGCAGCACTTAGGACTGCATTAGTAAATATAGAATACAATTCATTGATATCTTTATCATTGACGTCTTCAACATGAAATGTTGATAGAAGTTCTGAAAACTTGTCCCAGTTAGCATGTTTGTAATTATACTTCGGGATTTTATCTTCTGTTAGATCCTTGTTTTTTGTGCTAGAGAGTTCAAAGCTAGTAATAACAGGAATATGGTCACTATTAAGGCTATCATTTAAAGAATCCCATTTACAAATTGGTGCCAGATCTGGAGAAACAAGAGTTAGATCAATAGCCGTTGCTCTATGATAAGGATTATCAGGGATTCGCGTTATTCTACCGTCATTCAGAAGATACAATGATGAATCAACAATATTCTCAATGAAACGGTTGCTAGTAATGTTTTCACAGTTCTTCTCCCAAAATGGTGAATGCGCATTAAAATCTCCTGTTATTAGTACCCTTTTTCCCTTGTCCGCTTGAAACGTACGAATCCATTCTGTATTATTATCATCTGGACCCTTTGGTAAATACACAGATATGACGGTTAATAAAGTGTTATTAAACTTAACCGTCACTGCACAAGAATGTATACCAAGTAATTCCGATGGAACTGGATTTGGGCACAGAGTGTAATTTACCCCTTCATGCACATAAATGGCAGTATTAATTTTCTCGTTAGTGTCTGTCTTTTGGATGATAGGAGGAAAATAGTAATTGTCTAGTTGGGGCAGCTTTTCTTTCTTAACATTCAATGACTGAAGACTTAAAACATGATATTGATGATGGGCTAGGTGTTGTACTAGATGTTCATAGTTTGTGTTAATTGATCTGCAGTTCCACTGAAAAACGTTAAAATCATTCCCTAGTGACATATGTTTAAAGACTAAAGACAAAATAGACAGAGGTAACCCAGCAGCAGTGTCACATTAAAAGACATGGCGGCAGTAGGTGTGAGTTGACTAATAAAAGTTCCAGTCCTCCAGATTGTAGAACCGGTTGTGCCAGCTGGGCGAAGTTTTGGGCGATGGAAGGTACAGATGTAAGCATATGCACACCCTTGTGCGTGTGTGTGTCTCATTATACTGGACGAGTTTTCTTATGCTTGTTTATTGATGTTGGTTTTTCAGCATGATTACACGCCACGTTCCTGTCACAAATGTCTGCCACTTTGTCAACCCAGGTGACAGCGGTTTTGAAGTGTCAAACAGTTCCGATGAAGAATGGTTAGCGCGGGACGAGAGAACTGATGATGATGAGGAGGAGGAAGCTGGATCTCGCAAGGTCAAAGCAGTTGATGACGGGATCATGACGCCATACTGATCCTACTACATCAGTATCGGCTGTTAATTCAAGCGATTCTGATGATGATGATGATGATGTTGCCCTGGGAAACCTGCGCAGAACCACACTGACTGATTGTAAGAAGAACTCCTATTCCAGTTTCAGATGTTCGTCTAGATGGTTGTGGGCACCAGCCTGAGTGGACAGCAGCAGGAGAGAGCTGCAAGAACAGGGACTGCATGAGCCTGACCTTTCTTTGTCTACTGCAGCAAATACAAAGTGCACCTGTGCCTGAGCATGGACTGGAACTGCTACAACCTGTCCCATGTCTTCCTGCTAGGACACTATGTCTGCTGAGAACAACAGAACATGTCAATATGCCTGTGTCTGAGACTTGAAAACAGTAGAAAAGCATTGAATGAAATGTTAACATGATAGTTTCAGTGGAAATGTATGAACACACTGTTTATCATATATGATAACTAGGATTTGTGTATTCCAAATGCCCGACATATCATATATGATAAATAGGCCATCCCATAATGTTAAATCAGATATCCAGAAAGTACAACATGAAACGTGTTTCTCAACCCGAAATGACTTCATTCTGCAAAAACAAAAATTTTATGTCAAGGATTTCTATGGTTGGGTACTAGAGGGTTAAGGGTACATAGCTTTAGATACAGAACTGTCAGCAGAAGTGTTTTAATTTGTCCGATGTGTAAAGAAGCAGAGGAAAACGACGTACATTTTG
>CM065738.1:52406204-52411204 GCA_033310375.1 Conus canariensis | reverse complement strand
CTTCCATCACGACAAGAATTTTTTTATCATTTCACATAATCACTACATCCCAGAGAAATGATTTCCACACACTCTTGTTTATCAACAAATAGATATTCATTATTCACGTCGAAGGATGGTTTAAATGCACATAGATATTCATTATTCACGTCAAAGGAGGGTTTAAATGCACATAGATATTCATTATTCACGTCAAAGGAGGGTTTAAATGCACATAGATATTCATTATTCACGTCAAAGGAGGGTTTAAATGCACATAGATATTCATTATTCACGTCAAAGGAGGGTTTAAATGCACATAGATATTCATTATTCACGTCAAAGGAGGGTTTAAATGCACATAGATATTCATTATTCACGTCAAAGGAGGGTTTAAATGCACACAGATATTCATTATTCACGTCAAAGGATGGTTTAAATGCACAGATATTCATTATGCACGTCAAAGGAGGGTTTAAATGCACACAGATATTCATTATGCACGTCAAAGGAGGGTTTAAATGCACATAGATATTCATTATTCACGTCAAAGGAGGGTTTAAATGCACACAGATATTTATTATTCACGTCAAAGGATGGTTTAAATGCACATAAATATTCATTATTCACGTCAAAGGAGGGTTTAAATGCACATAGATATTCATTATTCACGTCAAAGGATGGTTTAAATGCACATTGGAAAGGGTTTCCATTTCGCTCCCCCACATCAAAATTCAGAAGAAATCTTCCAGCCATGATCATTTCCATCGCTCACTTCTGGAGCTTACTATCATCTGTATCATTATAATACATTAGCGAAATAAACAGAACTGTTTTGCATCGTAACGCCATGAACTAGCTAAGCCACCTCCTTTTCCAATCACTCATCAACAATATTATTTTTCTTCTTTTCTATTTATACTTTCTGAAAACAATTTCCTCCTATCACCCTATCAAGTCACAAGATATACCAAAAAAAACAACAACAAATACTTTTTTTTTTCTAAAAACCTTTACTAGGCGCTGAGAATGTTACAGTCGCCTATAGGAGGGAAGAACGATGTCGGTTTACGATTTCAATTGCTAATAATGAAATACCTGACTGCCACAGCAACTCGTGCACGAGTCCCTCTTCGGCCTCTGGGAACTTGCACTGCCTGAACTGCTGTAGAGACAGCCTGATCGTTTCAGCTCACCTGACTTATACAGAGCGCAGCTGAGCGGCAGTCAGGTAGTAGTAGAAAGAAACTCGTGGAGAGCGTGGCAGCAGAGAGTCCTCAGAAGAGAAGCCCCCTTCAAGCAAGTGTTTCGGCCCTTATCTCCTGACACTCTAGGGGGGTTGGGCCACACCCGGTTCATGACTCCGGATGTCCCTCTGCTGCCCCTTTTTTTCCCATCTTGGGACGAGCCATGGCTGGGATTCGAACCCATGACCCTCTGGACATGCTCATTTTCCACTTAATGACTCGCGCTTTAACCACTGAGCCACAGGGACACCTGATATTTGTAGGGAAATTAAGCCTTATGAAGTTCACTTTTGTTCCTCCTTGACCAGATCCAGCTTGAACACCTCTCTGCCGCTTCTGCCATTGCTTTCAGGGCTCTGGTTTTTTCCTTCCCTGCAACTGAGAGCTGTTTCATGAGGCTGTATGCAGACGTTCCTACAAACCCCCTAGCTCCAATTTCTGCAGTGAGGACTTTGACCTGATAGCCTTCTCTCCTCAGGCTGTTTGCCAGATCAGCATACTTTTCAGTCTTGTAGATTTGAGCTGCCTCCATTCTGTTCTCATATGGCACCGTGAGCTCGATCATGATCAGCTGCTTGGTTGACTTAGAGTGGACTACTATGTCTGGTCTCATGCACTCTTGCTGATGATCTCTGGGTGACTCTTCCATTCTGGGAGGTCTGCAGTGCACTCCCAGTCATCTGCCCCGTCCAGCAGACTCTGCCTGCATGTTTCGAGTGGCACTATTGTTCTTGGCCATGATTTGCTGCCTCCTGCCGTGAAGAATGTTGCGGGTGCTTTTGGAGTCCTGATTTTCCCTTTTGTGGTGTTGGTACTAGCCCAGACTACTTGTACAATTTCTTTGAGCACTTGGTTGTGCCTCCATGTGTACCTTCCTTGAGCCAGGGCTACTTTACATGAGCTTAGGACATGCTCCACTGTTTGTTTTTCATGGCAGAGGGGGCATGCAGGATCGTCTGTTTTCCCCCACTTCACCAGGTTTGCATTTGAGGGCAGAACGTCATATGCAGATCTGAGAATGAAGCTGATCCTGAGAGGGGCCATGTGCCAAATGTCATTCCAAGTGAGACTTCTTTGGAGTGCATTCTCCCACGTTGTCCATTGCCCTTGCTGGCTCTGCTGGACTGCTTTTTGGAGTCTTTTTTGGTCTTCTTCTTTTCTCATCTCCTGAATCATCATGTCTCTTTTGGCTTTTCCTTTGGCCTTTGACCACCATTCAGTTTTGGTCACCCCCAGTCCCTGTCTGTTGGTCTGTGTGTGTCCTGTTATTTCTCTGATCTTGAGACTTTCTTTTGCAGAATCCATCGCCTCTTGAACTTTCCATTTTCTGCCTGTCTTCAGCTGGGGCTTAATTGCTTCTACCACCTTGTCTCCTGAGTCCTCCAGCATGCTTTGAAGTCTGATCTTCCCTGCTTTGTATTCCTCCAGGATGGATTTCAGGGGTAGTTTCAGCTTTGCTTGGCGACAGTACAGCGCTATGTCAGTCAGACAGGGTGGGACACCAAGCCATTTCCTTGTGAACTTGTTGATTTTGGCTTCCATTGCCTCCACTATGCTGGTGCAGATGTCGTATATCATCAGAGGCCATAGCAGCTTTGGTATCAGCATGAACTGCAGACACCAGACCTTGTATTTGCCAGGGAGCCCACACTGGTCAATGGTCTCCAAGCCTTCCTCCGCCATCTGCTTGGTTTCTTTTGCTCTTTGTGTGTCTTTCAGCGTATCATCATACCATCTTCCAAGGCTCTTGACTGGTTCTTCTGTGACTGTTGGAATGGCCTGGTTGGCAACACTGAAGACCACAGATCCGGCCACTTTTCCTTTCCTCAGTGAGAGACTCCGTGATTTCTTTGGCTTGAACTTCATTCTGGATGAGGCAACTATGTCGTCCAGCCTCTCCAGCACATGACGTGTCTCGTCTTCTCTGGATGAAATCACTGTAGTGTCATCCATGAAGGCCTTGAGAGGAGGCATCTTGTATCCATCGCCAAGGTCTGTTTGTCTCGCGTTGTTTGTTGCTGCTTTCAAGATGAGTTCCATTGCCAGCACGAACAGTATTGGGGAAATTGCACAGCCCATTGCAATACCCACTTCCAAGTTGATCCAGTCTGTTGTGTACTCCTTGGTAGAGAACCGCATTGAGAAGCCATTGAAGTACTTCTTGAGCATGTCGCGGATGTTCTTTGGCACATGGTACATCTCAAGAGCCAACTGTATCATCTCATGGGGCACAGATCCATAGCGTTTGCCAGATCAAGCCACACTACGTCCAGGTCTCTCTTTTCTGTCTTTGCTTTTTGGATTGCGTCCCAGATCATTGTGGCGTGTTCTACACAGCCCGCCACGCCTGGGATGCCACCTTTCTGGACTGACACATCCAAGTACTTGTTTTCCATCAGGTACTTGGTCAGCCTTGCTGCCATGACAGAGAAGAAGATTTTCCCTTCGACGTTCAGTAGTGATATTGGCCTGAACTGGCTAATGTCACTTGAGTTTTGCTCTTTGGGGATGTACACACCATCTGCCGTCATCCACTGGCCGCTGATCTTCTGGTTTCTCCAAGCCGATCGCAGCAGCCTGTGGAGCCACTCCAGCACCTTGGGACATTTCTTGTAAAGCTGGTAAGGTATTCCGTTTGGCCCTGGTGATGATTTGGCTCTGGCTTTGTCGACCACCTTCTTGATTTCCGCCAACGTTGGAGGCTTGCCATTGAACTGTTCCTCAGGGTTGGTTGGCCACACCAGACCTTGAATGTCGAGTGGTGCTTTGCTCTGTGGGTCAGAGTATGTTTTCCTCAGATGCTGCTCAAGAACTCCTTTGTCCACACTTAGGGTCCCAGATTTTGGCTGCTCAAACAGTGTTCTGGCAAACTGGAAGGGGTCTCTGAAGAAGCGCTCTTGTGTCTTCTTCTTTTTGCTCTTCCTCTTCCTCGCAGATTCCGCTTTGCTGAGGGCACTGTGTTTTTCTTTCAGGTCTTTCCACAGTTTTTCCAAGCCTTGTTTTTCAGCTGGCAGTGCGGTCTTCATTTGCATCTTGAGGTTTTTCTTTTGGACCCTGATCTTGTCCATCTTTTCTTGGCGTCTGGATTTCTTTGGAGGTGTTTTCTCTTTGGGTAGTTTTGTTCCATAGGCGTCTCTACATGTGGCATACACAATGTCCCCATATGTGGCTAGTTTGTGTTCCAGGGTGCTTTTCCCTATCAGTGCATCGAGTCTTTGGACGATTTTTGCATCCAGTTTCTCCCAATCTTCAGTTTCGTTTGCTCGTGGCAGGTTGAGTTTCAGGCGCCTGGCATCGAGGGCCTGTGCAAATTCCTCATCCGAACCAACAGCGTGGATGTCCTTGGCACTGTGGTTTAAATCCTGGCCTTGGTCTTCCGACGTCTTATCTGCTGATGCAGTGCGCTGCTGCTCATTCAGATGAGTCTTCACACGTCCCATCTTTGTTCTGTGGATCTTCATGCCACGGGTGGTAGCGAAACGCTTTCCACAGACACATGGATATTCCATTTGGTCCATGTTCATAGTCCGTTTGGGATTTGCAGTCATGATTGGTTGAGCACCGATGGATTCATCATTCTCTCCCCCTTTCGGTGAATCCTGGGAGCATCTTTTCCTTTTATTTTTAGTAGCCACATGTTTAAGGCAAAGTGGGGAGCCAGCCCACAGAGCCCTTGGTTCTGGTCTTTCCCAGTGTCCTCCGGTCTTTCCCGGACGTCCTCCGGCCTATTCCCGGAAGTCAATGGTCAGGTAAACTAACGAACCGGTTTCCGGG
>CM065738.1:52388704-52398704 GCA_033310375.1 Conus canariensis | reverse complement strand
TGTGTCTGACTTCCTCTGCTGGTTCCCTGTGGGTCTTCTGGGCCTGCTGGCCTCCAGGGGCCATGCTGTGGCCGGTGAGGTCAATGTAGCCATGGCCATTCTCGTGCTGCCGTTAAACGCTGCCATCAACCCCTTTCTCTATACGCTCAACATGATGATGGAGCGTCTTCGTTTGCAGCGTCAACAACGCATGAAACAATTTCTCCTCACACAGCTACAACAGCAGGATACCCACTTCACTTTGACCTCATGCTTGTTCAGCTGTTCCACGGAAGAGGCTGTGCAGATTTTCACACGATGGCTTCACAAAGGATTGCTGTCCACGGACTATGCCATGAGTTTGCTGCATGGCAAGAGATTTCAGGAGGACCTGCCATCAGATTAGCACTTGCCTTGCCGTGCCTAGGTGTCATCCATGTAGTCAAGAGGTCGCGTGTCATAACTCTCCAAGCTTTCCGATCTTGCGTCATATGTAGGCAGTATGTCAGATTCCTCCCTGGTCATTCTTTGATATCATCTGTCCAAAGTCTTCTCTGATGTCGTCTTGCTCTCTTGCCCTCCACGGCTCCATTTAATATGTTCTTTGGAAGTGAGTTGTGCCTCATGATATTTCCAAAATACGCAAGTTTAAATGTCCTTATTTGCTGCATTAGTTCTCTTTGCGCCCCCTAGTCTTTTCAGCACCTCTTCATTGAAAACTTCGTCTTTCCAACTTATTCTGCCCAAACGTCGGACTATCCACATTTCGAATGCTTCTATTTTTTCAGTGTTCTTGTATATAGTTCACGTCTCTGTTCTATGTAATCTGATTAGCTCTACCATGCCTTGAAGCACACGCACTCTGTTCGTTGTTGCCTCAGTTGAGCATGTATTGTCTGCGTCTCTCCACGATGGGCGTAATCAAAGGCATACGAGATTCTCAGGACGTCTGAACAATTTTATCCATGATGAAAGCCGATTATTTTCCACTGAGGAAGAGACACTTGAACTCTCGATAATTCTTAGTCTCCATGTCATTGCATTTTTAATACTTCTTTTATGCTGACATGAACTATGGAATGCTGTCAGACATGATTAAGTCATTACACTGAGTAACATTTCAAAACTGACAGTCATTAATGTGTGGGATTCTGATATTCAGGGTTGTAACAATTTATATGGACAGTATTTTCATGGCACGCAAACATATAGAAAGGACCTAAATTAACTCATTACGTAATTTTGGCTTGGGATTTCTGACATATCTGTTTTTCGTAATCATTACAAACATTGTTGTTGTTTTTTGTGTGTAGAATCTTCGAGTGCAGTCCAACTGGTGAAAGTGAAATCCGTGTTGAATCACCTGCTTGGTTGACGAAATCCTTTCCATCTACCCCATCCCCCCCTTCTGTCGCCCCTCCCCATGCTTTCCGAGGAGATGCTGAACAATGTAAGTGGTACAAGACAGCCTTGATGGATTCCCAGTGATGTATGGAACCGATCTCCCATTGAGCCTTGACTAAGTACAATACCCCTAGCCTTTGTGTGCAACACTGCATGATGGTTTAGATCAGTTTCTGACAATGTAGTAGCTCTCAGTTATGGCCCACACCGTAGTGCACCACACCTGTCAGAAGCTCTATTGAAATCTATGAGCACGTACCAGATTCCCTGTTGACGTTTACTGTATTTCTCGCATGGTAGAAACCTTGTTGGTAGAAAATCACTTCTACTAAGCCATCGACAGTGGAATCCAGCCTATTTTTTTCTGCAGTGATTTCCTCTCCTTGTTCAATCAAACTGTGGAATATGCTTTTTAGCATCATTTGATTTGTGTGGCTTATAACACTGTTGTTTATGTAATTCTAGCTCTGCTTTAAGTTGCCTTCCTTGAAGAGTGACCTTATAACAACAACAATAATAATAATAATAATAACAATAATAATGGTGATAATGGTAATCATAATAGAAATGATAATAATGATGATGATATTAATAATAATAATAACAACAACAACAACAATAATAATAATAATAATAATAATAATGATAACAATGATATTGAAATAGCGCCTATTCTCTTAAAAAAATAGGGCTCTAAGCACTTTATATAACCAACACAGAACAAAGTTTTACGACAAGACATGACAGGCTTAAAAAAAAAAAAAACAAAAAAAAAACAACAAAAAAAAAACAAAACACAAAAACAAAAACAAAAAACAAAAACAAAACAAACGAAAAAAACAAGACAGGAACTTACTTTACAAAACTTTGAAACACCAACGAAAATATCTTTATCGCATTTCCATCGTCCTGATTCTGTTCAACCGAATTGTCATCAACTCACATAAGTGTTTTTGTTCTTCGTTGATCGCATCACTGTTTCTGCTTTGCCATGGGGAACTGTTAAGTCATCATGATTCGATTCCTACCTTGCTGGCATTCTGGGGGTGTCATGTAGTCTGATAATTGTAGAGGTCTAAACAGCGCTGTGTCCACCTGTTCGAGTGTCGTTCTGCCGTAAAGTGGTTTCCTTCTTCGTCTTGGGAGATCTGACACTTGACTGCTTTTGTTTTGTGTAGTATATTTTACAACAGAGAATGCCTGTCTACGCCCTTCTTGCTTAGGCTCTTCCTACTGTCTATGGGCTGCCTCTCGTTCCACTCCTGATGGCGTTAATTCTTACTTTTCTTTATCATTGCCCCTAAATGCCTTTGAAATTATTGCTCCTGTTGTTGTTGACTTGTGGGTTTGTACAAAGCATCCAAAATGTGATCTGTATTTTCTTGTAATTTTCATTTTACCGAATAGTTTGGTTTCTCTTCCGTTTTGATGTATTTGTGAATTTATTCACATCATCCCTTCAAGCAGGGCCGTATTTATTAATTGATTTATTTATTCATTTACTTATTATTTTGTTCCTAATGAGTCATCTATGGCCATATCAATCACCATCCACAATCGCTCTATCTCTATGTTTCTTTGTGTGTGTGTGTGTGTGTGTGTGTGTGTGTGTGTGTGTGTGTGTGTGTGTGTGTGTGTGTGTCTTAATTACTACCTTCTCTTCCTCCCTCTCTCTCCAAGCATCTTTCAGTTCTTGCAATTGTTTTTCATGCAACAGTCTTTCCTGTCGTGTCCAACATTCAGCAATACACATGATGTATGGAATAACACTTCCGAAAAGATGTGAAGGACGAGTTCTGTACTGAAACCAACTGTTTCAGAAAGCCTGTCCGCTGCTTCCTCTGACTTCTCCACAACAGACATAATGAATGCTCCGGCGAAACGTCTTTCACAGGAAGTTACTACCCCTGGAATGCACGTGACACACGTCGATCATTCCAACTTGACGTCATCACCCTTTCTACCCCCAACCCTTCCTCCTCTGTTGCTGTCCAGCCCCAACGTGACAGACTGCCTGTTGCAGCAGGAATCCTGGAGTTACAGGGCAAAGTCTGGCGCTCTGTCTTTCAGCACATCACACCTGGCCTCACGTGCAGCACGCCGAGGTCACTACACATGTACTGTCATCATCACTCCACCTGACGGCTTTCTCCTCTCTTTTCACCACATTCATTTTCCAGCAGATTGTTCCAAAATTTCCTTCTATGCCTATGAAATCTCTCTCCCGGACTACAGGCACCACAGAACACTGTTTAATGTTTGTACCACAAGCACGTGTCAGACTAGACGAATTCGAATTTTTACCAATTCTGGCAGCAGTGCCGAAGTTGTTTTCTCAGTTGATCATCCGGGTGGGAAATTCTCTCTCCTTGTCTCTTCATCGGTTCACTTTTCCAGTGTACCTGATACAACCAGTGTGTTACGAACGGAATGGGAAAATCCAATGAAGGGTAGGATGTTTTGATATTGTAAACAGAAAGTAGATTCATTTCTTCGACTTTCAGCTGTGTGTGTGTGTGTGTGTGTGTGTGTGTGTGTGTGTGTGTGTGTGTGTGTGTGTGTGTGTGTGTGCGTGTGTGCGTGTGTGTGCGCGCGTGTGTGTGCGTGTGTGTCTATCTGTCTGTCTGTATGCCTTTGTCTGTGTCTGTGTGTCTGTGTTGTCTTTATTGTAATCATTGCTTTCAATTGGTGTGGGTTGTTGTGTTGTTTTACGTCTTTCCACATTACGTGATATTAGACACACACAAAAAAAAATCGGTGCCGGGGAAAAATGGTAACAAAACGTGCAAGAAAATAACTTATCTACAACTATAACACAACTATAGAAAATCCACTCGGTGTGGGTGTCGTTTAATTCCTGTCACAATGTTATACTCTTTGACCGGTGGTAACGGCCAAGGTATTTGTGATGTTCCATTTCTCTGGTTCCTTCACATCTGTTGTGATCCATACCCTTCCAATGGCACCCCGCCCTCTCTTTCCCCTCCCATCATCCCCACCCGCACTACTGACTCCTAAACTGATTCATCTGGTTGTTGAGTTCATCTAAAAATGTCAGTCACTTTACTGATACCATTACTCAGTCTGATGTCTGTCACTATGTATCCTCCAATGCTGAGTGCCACAGTTGGGTCTTCTAGGACAAGCCATTGTATGTATCAAGATGATGTTCAGCAATGTACTAAACGGAAGATAACCTTGCTGATCTCCAAGTGACGTAGGGAACTGACCTACTATTATGAACAGGTAGGTTTAAGTTCTGCAGTTTAACTCTGATATGGACACCCCTGTCTATCCTATCCACCCCCTCCCTTCGCCTTTTATGTCTGTGGGAACATTGTTCATAGCCCATGGATAGACTATTCCTCAATTGCAGATTCGGGTTCACAAGTCTTTTCAGCCGCCTGGAAAATATCTAGCTCAGATGTGAAGTTCACGTCTGTGTTGGGAACGTCTCTTCGCCTTGCGAGGGCTTGGTTCACAGTTGGCATAGTGGTAACAAAATCAAGAAAGGTAAATAAAAGGTACCCTTTTTTCATAAAAAAAATAAATCCTCAAACCTCTAGATAATAGCTGACTGAACATGACATGCCATTTTCAGACTTACAAAACCTGTATAATAACATGGCTGATCTTACGGTTTACTCCAGTTGTTTCAGTTTTCCACACAGTTTAATAGCTTACACGTTACCTATATTTTTGTAAGAGATTTACGGATTGTGTTTCTGGCTTTTTTTTTACAGGTTCTGTAACATCACCAGGATGGGACGGAGTGACGTCAGTGCTGTTCAGTGTGGAGTCCTGGACCGCCATTTCTATTCCAGCGAATCACGTGGTCATGGTGAGTGTGGCTGAAATGGACATTCATGGAAAACGCGATATGTGCTATTCCTGCTTCCTGACTGTGTACGATGATGTCAGCTTCAGCAAGGCTCTCAGAGGGTATTGTGGCACTGTTCTGCCTGATCCTGAAGTTTATCATCCCGATTCTGGACGTCTGTTCCTGAGGTTCTTTTGTAGACACATTTGTCCCCACAAAGGATTCAAAATTGACGTCTCTTTTCATCCTTTCTCCTCTCGCCCTCAACAAAACGCTGAAGGCCTGTGGAATTGTTCCGTGTTTCAGTGGGCACAGGTGAAGCACCAGTTCCCGTGCAACATGCAGGTAGACTGTGTTGGGATGGAGGATGAAGAACACTGTCCCTACACCAGCACTGAGTGTGGCGTGGGGCGTGTGACTATAGGCGCAGGTTGTTACCTCTACAAGATTCACCACATCGTGAAGCGGTTTCCCACAAACTTCCCTGTGCAGGCTCAGCAGCAGAAACGGGTGTCTTGGAATGAAGCGGAAGTGACGTGCATTCTCCAGGGAGCTCATCTGGCCAGTCTGAACACCTACGAGGAAATGGAGGCAGTGAAAGAGGTCTTGTTCGGCTTGGACAGGCATGCCTTGATCTGGATTGGAATGGTTCGTGGCAGCGTCTCTGCGCCATACCTGTAACAGTTCAGGTGTTGTCTGTGCCTCTGTCATCGTCGTGATCATGACTGTTATCAGTTGAAGCATCAGTGTCTTGAACACTTTTTTCCTATCTGCATAGTCATTCCAAACATTCAGTCGTTCATTTAAAAAAAAATGTTATTAGAGCATTGAAAATGTGTATCACACCAGTAGGGACTTCTTCGTCATTTGAATGGCTGTGCTTATCCGCAGATTCTTAATACGCTACAGTTCGTCCAGTTTTGGTTTATTTGCTTTGTTGTTGTTGTTTTGCTACTGTTATCAACTTTGTAGGTTTTTTTTTTTTTTTTTTTTTTCTGGTCGAATATCCATAACCTTAGTCAGTACATTTGAATACTTTTCTGTCACACAATCGAAACTTAAAAAGAAAATCCTTCAAAGCAATTTGCCTAACAAAAATGTAACCCAAGTAAAAAGTATCCGTTAAGAAATCATCTGAAAAGAGTGCTTGATTTCACCTGACTTATTTTGTATTTGATTCCCAGTGAAAAATCTTTGTATTAAGCATGATGAATTTATAGCATTTATCTTATAGGCACATTACGTGTGGGAAGCCTGTACGAAGACGTTTGACATTCTTTTCATTATTTTGTTTCTAAAGTGAAACTATTGACATCTGATGATGACATGAAGAAATATATGTTGTTGTTGTTGTTGTTGTTGTTGATGATGATGATGATGATGATGATGATGAGGAGGAGGAGGAGGAGGAGGAGGATAACGATGACAATGATGACAACGATGATGACGACGATGACGACGACGACGATGATGATGATGATGATGATGATGATGATGATGGTGATGGTGATGATGTGGAGGAGGAGGAGGAGAGAGAGGAGGATGACGACGATGATGATGACGACGATGATGAGGATGATGATAATGACGATGACCACGATGACGATGACGATGATAATACAGATACATAAACATGTGGAGTCACTGGGATGGTACAATAGCTTACTACACAGGGAACATGGTAAGTTCGCACTTTTGTTCCCCTTCATGTGTCTGCCTGACGCTGGATGGAGTCAAACCACACATCAGGGACCGCCCCATGGCATTCAACTACCTCTGTGAACTACCCAGCAGTTCCAGGAGACTGGCATCAACCCAGTCGAAAGAAAACAAAAGAGTTCTTCACATCAACTCTTCAAAAGTATTGGCGAGAAGAGACCGTTTTCTTGTGTGTGGTAATCGTCACGTCACTCACATCTTTCTGGCCTGTGACATAGTCAGCCGTTGTCTGGGCATGATTGTTGCCAACGTCATTTCCTGTGCGGCTGATCTGGCGCCGCTTCCGCCGTCGTTCACGTGTGACAATGACGTAGATCGCGTGCCTTACACGTTGGTGTGTGACCATCGCCCGGACTGCCGCGACCAGAGTGACGAAGTCTTCTGTGTGTACGTGACCTGTGATGTCACAACTCAATCACGATGCGAGAACAAAGAGGTGTATTTAAGTATCGTCATTCATTCTCCCTCCTCTGTCTCTCTGTCTCTCTACCCTCCCCCTCTCTCTCTCTCTCTCTCTCTCTCTCTCTCTCTCTCTCTCTGTCTCCTCTCTCTCCGTGTTGTGCTTATTACGTTCCTGCGTTTTTATTCTTCAGCGAAACTTTGACTTAATTTAGTTGTTTAGGTAGCATTCTTATTTGTTTTCCTACCTGTGAACAACCACCTTTGCTTCTTGGAAACACTAATTATCAAGGCAGAAAAATCCACCCGGTTTTGTGGAGGTGTCTTTTCTGTTTCCTTGGCAGTGCTTCTCATAAGCTGACAAACAGGATTCAACAGCACGTCTGATGATCTCCAAATAAAGCGAAACAGCTGTTTGCTTGTTGTTAAGAGATAACCTACTGTTTGAAGAAAGAGAAAAAGCCATACGTAGAGAAAATGTTCCTTCTGTGTCTACTTCCCGTTTTTGCGCAGCTCTCTCTTCTAAAGTGATATGTTACAATTGTCATGACCTGTGACATTTAAAGACCACATATGTAAGAGATAGAATGCGTTAGCGTCAGGTGTTCATTGTCTGCCTGCGCCTTCGATTCCCTCAAACTTGTGAACATCACAATGTTCTCTGTTTTGCAGATTTTTCAACATGCACTTGTATTCTGGTTTTCCATGTGCGTTACATGGATACTTTGGTGCTATGAATTTTGGTAGAGGTGTACGAAAAGATCAACAATGTTTTTGTTCTTCTTCTTCTTCTTCTTCTTCTTCTTCTTCTTCTTCTTCTTCTTCTTCCTCTTCCTCCTCCTCCTCTTCTTCTTCTTCTTCTTCTTCTTCTTCTTCTTCTTCTCACCGTTCTTTGGTTTGTGTAAGTTCTGATGGTTGACAACCAAGCTGTGTCATGCCTTCTGCTTGACCCATCCAGGATTGCGTTTTCACCTTGTCGACGAGTGCCTGTTGCTTCCCTGACTGTCTCATGTCGTGCGTTTGGGGCAGATTGAAGTCTGTGAAGTCTGCTTTCATTGCTGTCGGCTTGGTCTGACCCACAGTGCAGGGAGGTCAAGCAGGAAATTGGTGGTTTCAATCGTTCGGTCCTTTGCACCTCCCAAGATCAGTCTCAAATCTTCATTCCGTTCTAATGTCAAAGGGTTGCGCTGGTACAGTACTATTAACAAAGATCTATAATATATTACAGTGTCTGTCTATCTGTCTGTCTGTCTGTCTATTATTCTATCTATCTATCGATCGATCGATCGATCGATCGATCTGTATATCTGTTAGACAATCCAAACATTCGAGAATGCCTTACATGCTAGCGTAATACGCCTTCTAGTGTCGTTTATTTCTTTCTTTTGTTTTCTTTCGTTTTGTTTTAACAATTCTGTGTGTCTGATTTGGGCAATCATTGCTGGATGTCCCCAAGTGTGCGGCAAGAAATGAGAGGCCTGATCAGTTCCCTGACTGTAGTGACGACACTGATGCCGGACAGTGCAGTACTGAAGGTAAGAGGCGTGAGATCAGTGCCAACGTCCCTCCTCCTGCTGTGATCTGCTTTGACGGCTGTGGGGGAGTGACCACGCACAGAATGAACCAGTCTGTCCTCAGTGGACTGCCTGTCTGCCCAGACACCCACCTCCAGTGTGCAGACGATGGCTATTGTCTGCCTGTCTTTGTGCGCTGCAACAACATCCATGACTGTCCCCGGCATGAAGACGAAGCGAACTGCGACAGTTACACCTGTCCGGGATTCTACCGTTGTCGAGCGTCCACCGTGTGCCTTCATCCCCAGCACGTGTGTGATGGCATGTTCCAGTGTCCTCAGCGAGACGACGAGGTGTTGTGTGACAGCACGTGCCCTGAGCCATGCACGTGCTATGGTCACGCCTTGTTCTGTGGCCGTGTCTTTCCTTCCTCATCCTATCCAGATCTGCGCTTTCTGGACGCCAGTGACAGTGGTCTGCAGTACGCGGACGTGTCCAGCAACACACTGCTCGTGTACCTGAGACTGGCACGGTGTGGTCTGAGGAATCTGACACTGCACCGTCTTCCCAATCTGCACAGCTTGGACCTGAGTGAGAATCACCTGACGTCCATCACTGATCAGCATGTCAGTCTTCTTCCCCATCTTCGTCATCTGACTCTGTCTGACAATCCTGTCACCACGTTGATCAAGTACACACTGCAGTCTTCCTACCGTCATCATCATCTGCAGTCTCTGGACATGTCCCGTGTTGTCATGGAGGAACTG
Source organism: Conus canariensis (assembly GCA_033310375.1). Classification (NCBI taxonomy): domain Eukaryota; kingdom Metazoa; phylum Mollusca; class Gastropoda; order Neogastropoda; family Conidae; genus Conus; species Conus canariensis. The sequence goes on along the minus strand of CM065738.1, from coordinate 52,389,102 downwards.
GACCTCTCCATGCTGAGCATCTTTCCAGACCTGCACACCCTCAACCTCACTGCCTGTGGCGTGGATCGTCTTCTGTCTGAAGGCTTCCAGACTCTCGCCCATCTCCGTGTGCTGGACGCCCGTGGTTGTTCCATGACTCATTTTTGTGGCAGTGTCTTTCAAGGGCTGACTGATTTGCAGGCTGTGTTTGCTGACAATTACAAACTGTGCTGCCAGGACATTCTTCCGAGGAACTTCATTCCAGACCAGTGTCGTGCTCCCTCTGATGATATTTCCTCATGCCGACAATTGCTAAGATCTGGTGTACACCGTGTAGTCCTTGTCGTGTATACCATTTTAACAACTTGCAGCAACGTGATATGTTTCTCTGCTCAAATCACGATCAAGAAACAGAACAC
>CM065738.1:52378704-52381204 GCA_033310375.1 Conus canariensis | reverse complement strand
CTGCCTTTGAGACCAAACCAATGATCACTTTCAAACGTGACAAAAACCTCAAAGACCTACTGGTGCGCTCTAAGCTGAACAAAATCTCCACAACTAAGCCACCAGGTACCAAACCCAACTGCAAAATCTCCTCTCTCACCACCCTGCTCCAAACCCAACTGCAAAATCTCCTCTCTCACCAAACCAGACACTATCCTACGTGGCCCCAATGGCTCATTCACCATTAAACGCACTTTCTCCTGCCAGAGCCACAACATTGTGTATGCCATCCACTTCCAGCTGTGTGGTAAGATCTATGTAGGTGAGACATCTCGCACACTTGAGACGCGCATCTCTGACCACTTGGCCGACATGTACCATCGGCCCAAACCAGTCGCTGTACACTTCAACCACGCCCAGCACAACATCAACCATGTCAAGGTCCTGGCACTTTGGCGATCAAAGAGTGACAACTTAGAGCGGCTTATGCAGGGATCTCATCTTATTGCCAAATTGGTCACCCTCCATCCTCATGGCATCAACACTCAAAAGTGGTATGTACCATTCCACCTCTGCAGCTCCAGCCTGCAATATCCTCCACATACACACACCCATACTACCATACCTCCCTCTGTTTACCTCAGACATAAGTTACAGCTATCATCCCTTTCCCTTTTCCTACACTCGCTGAGTCTCTCCACTTACTACATCGATCTATTTACCCCCCCCCACCCCCCCACCCCCTGTAATGATGGGTGTAGTGGGGATGGCGGTGGCTGGGGGTGGTTGTAAAAAGAAGGGAGGGGGGCAGTGAGTTAGGCTGACATTACACATGGAACACACACACACCACACACACACACACACACACACACACACACACACACACACACACACACACACATGATAAATAGAATGCTAGCTCCTTTATCGTTGGTCGTTTCCATCCCTTTCCAAGCGCTGCTGTTTTTCCTAAATGTTACTACTATCATTAGTATCATCATTCAACAGTACTGTCTGCTGTTGTTCATTAAGCATTTCAGCTCCTTTCCACCTAATATTATCCTCACCAATATTACTTAAAACCATCATTACTGTATCACTATCATCATAATATTATTACCATTACTGTTATCATCATCACCATCATTACATTATTACAACAATACTGATGTCATTGTTATTATAACCATCATTATCATTTTTTACCATTATACATATAATCATTATGTTCTATTTTCATTAATCCCATTGCCAGCATTAATTTGTAGATTTAAAATAGTAGTAATGCTTAGATACAATAACTTATTTAGTAAAGAGAGAGAGAGGAGAGAGAGAGAGAGAGAGAGAGAGAGAGAGAGAGAAAGAGAGAGAGAGAGAGAGAGAGAGAGAGAGAGAGGAGAGAGAGAGAGAGAGATTGTGTATAGGCATGACTATGTTGCCCCTCCCCTTCCCCAGTGAGTGTGTAAACCCTTCCCCTTCTTCCCTCCGCCCCCATAGGATCAACACCATAAAGTAACATGTACCTATCCACCACTGCAATTTCAGCCCATAATATCCTCCAACAACCCACATACTATCATATCTCCCACTGTTTACCTCACACATAGCTTATAGCTACCTTCCCTTCCCTTCTCACTACACTCTCTCTATTTCTCACATCAATCTCTTGTTTATTCAGATACTTGTCTACTCCATTTTCTTCATTTGTTTGTTTTTTGTTTGTTTGTTTGTTTGTTTTTTAAATTCCACATACTATTTCCTCTACAAGAGCTTCTGTTCCATCTTCCCTCTTTCCTGTGCATATGTTACGTAGATGTTTGTAACTATGCGGAAAACACACACACACACACACACACACACACACACACACACACACACACACACACACACACATTTATTTGTATTTTTCTATTTCAGTTTATTTGTTTATTTATTTATCTAATCAGTACACACTAATTTTTTTGTTAAAACTTCATAACTATTACTAATGTTTATATGTACTACTATCAATAATATACTTATTATTCTTTACAATATTTCTGACATTCAAGTTTACCACATTTCCAGCCTCCTATAGCATCACTATCATTACTGTATAGTTACAATCACAATTAATAAGAAAACTATTAATATACATATAATTATTGCTATACCTATTAGATTCCATCCTTCCCATAATTTGTACCTTCTTTCTCCTTTCTGTTCTTCCTGTCCTCCCTCTCCCTCCTCCCCTTTTTGTTGTTGTTGCTGTTGTTGTTGTCGTCGTCGTCGTCGTCGTCGTCGTTGTTGTTGTTGTTGTTGTTGTTGTGTGTGTGTGTGTTTTTCTTTAATCCCCTTTAGTATCATTACTATTATTAAAATTGTTGACTAAAATAATTATTTCTATTTATTTATACTACTATCTTGTTATTTTTCAATTATTTATTTATCTATTGATTATAATTATTTTTTGTTGTTGTATTTTTTCTGTTTTTATTTTTATTTTGTTTTATTATTGTTTATTTATTTATTCCATTTTA
>CM065738.1:52338704-52371204 GCA_033310375.1 Conus canariensis | reverse complement strand
CCACCAACACCCCTACACACATCATTACTAGGGCAGGGGGAGGGGGGAGTAAGTCGATTGATGTAGCAAATGGAGAGACTCAGAGAGTGTAGGAAAAGGGAAGATGATGATAGCTGCAACCTATGTCTGAGGTAAACAGAGGGAGGTAGGGTGGTATGGGTGTGTGTAGGTGGGGGATATTTCAGGCTGGAGCTGCAGAGATGGAATGGTACATACTACTTTTGGACGTTGATGCCATGAGGGTGGACGGTGCCCAGTTTGGCAATGAGATGAGATTCCTGCATAAGGCGTTCCAAGCTGTCACTCTTAGATTGCCAAAGTGCCAAGACTTTGACATGGTTGATGTTGTGTTGGGCATGGTTGAAGTGTAGAGCGACTGGTTTGGGCCGATGGTGGCGGATGTCGGCCAGGTGTTCAGAGATGCGCGTCTCAAGTGTGCGAGATGTCTCACCTACATAGATCTTACCGCACAGCTGACAGTGGATGGCATACACAATGTTGTGGCTCTGGCAGGAGAAAGTGCGTTTAATAGTGAAAGAGCCTGTGGGGCCATGTAGGATGGTGTCTGGTTTGGTGAGAGAGCAGATTTTGCAGTTGGGTTTTGAGCAGGGGAAAGTACCTGGTGGCTTAGGTGTTGAGATTTTGTTCAGCTTAGAGCGCACCAGTAGGTCGTTGAGGTTTTTGTCACGTTTGAAAGTGATCATTGGTGTGGTCTCAAAGGCAGGTTTATGGTTTTCTACTATGTGCCAGTTAGACTTCAGGATCCTGCAGATGGGCAGATTGTGAGGATGGAAGAGAAGGCAGGCAGTGGGTCTGTCTGTCTCTTTGGGAGGTTTAGTTTCCAGAGTAGATGTTCTGGATTTAGCTGCAGTGCGGCTGAGAGCATCACTGATGACGGCACTAGGGTATCCACGGTTGGTGAAAAAATCAGACATTTTGGCTGCTTGTATAGTGAAATCCTCTTCGCTAGAGCACAGTCTGCGTAGGCGAAGGAATTCAGAATATGGAATGCTATTTTTAGTGGACTGGTGGTGGGAAGATGTGTAGTCCAGGTATGAGTGCGCATCAGTAGGTTTGTAGAAGACTGAGGTTTGAAGCAGTCCATCTTTGAGGGAGATATTGATGTCCAGGAAATTAACTGACTGTGAAATGGTGTAGGTCAGCTGGATGGATGGATGGAAGGTCTGTGCAAAGTTGAGGAAATTCTGGAGGTCATGTTCTGGCATGGATGTGGCTCCCAATCCATCATCTATGTATCTTTTGTAGAGCTCTGGTGTTGGGCCTGTGTAAGAGGTTAGTAGGCGGTGTTCTAGGTGTCCCATGAAGAGGCAGGCATAGGATGGTCCCATTTTGGTTCCCATAGCAACACCACTGATTTGTGAGAATGTGTGGTTGTTGAATTCAAAAGTATTGAGGGTGAGGACTAATTCTGCAAGTCTGACTAGTGTAGCTGTGGGAGGGTGTTGTTGGTTGGGGGGCCGTTTGTTAAGAAAGAATGCGAGGGCCTTCAGTCCATCAGCATGAGGGATGGAAGTGTAGAGAGAGACGACATCAAGGGTAAAGAGGAGGCTGGGTTTGAAAGTGGGATCTGTGTTGTATGAATTAATCATGTTGAGTGTGTGTGTAGTGTCTTTGAGGTATGTGGGGAGGCCTTGTACTATGGGTTGGAGGAGAGAGTCTAAGTACTGTGAAATGTGTTCTGTAGGGCAGCTGCATGCAGATACTATGGGTCTGCCGGGAGTATTGGTTTTGTGTATTTTAGGGAGCAGGTAGAAGGTGGGTTGTTTGGTGTCTGTCATTATGAGGAGTTTGGCTGTCTTCGGTAAGTTGTTGTGTTTGATTTCTTGTTTAACTGTGGTTGAGATGAGTTTCTGGTGTTGGGGGAGGGGTGATGCTGTGAGTGGTGTATAGAAATTTGTGTCTGACAGTTGTCTGTGTGCTTCTTTTATGTACAACTGTTTGTCCCAGACCACTACTGCACCACCCTTGTCTGCTGGTTTGATGACAATGTCTTCTCTTTGTCTCAGTGATTCAAGGGCTTTTTGTTCATCCCGTGAGAGGTTGGAATTGCGGACAGGTTTGGATTTAACTTGAGAGATTTCTTTGCTACACTTTTTGATGTAGAGTTCAACTTCAGTGGATTTGTCAAGAGGTGGCTGGCGAAGCACTGGAGTTCGAAAAAGGTGGGTAAAAATGTCTGAGCTGTCTGGTAGAGGGGGCTTGGGCACACCGTCAAGTGCAGCCATCCATCTTAATTTTCTAAAGAATCTTTCAACATCAACGTGGTTTTGATATTTATTGGTGGCAGGCTGAATGGGAATAAATTTCAGACCTTTTGCCAGATTCTACATCAAAAAGTGTAGAAAAGAAATCTCTCAAGTTAAATCCAAACCTGTCCGCAATTCCAACCTCTCACGGGATGAACAAAAAGCCCTTGAATCACTGAGACAAAGACAAGACATTGTCATCAAACCAGCAGACAAGGGTGGTGCAGTGGTGGTCTGGGACAAACAGTTGTACATAAAAGAAGCACACAGACAACTGTCAGACACAAATTTCTATACACCACTCACAGCATCACCCCTCCCCCAACACCAGAAACTCATCTCAACCACAGTTAAACAAGAAATCAAACACAACAACTTACCGAAGACAGCCAAACTCCTCATAATGACAGACACCAAACAACCCACCTTCTACCTGCTCCCTAAAATACACAAAACCAATACTCCCGGCAGACCCATAGTATCTGCATGCAGCTGCCCTACAGAACACATTTCACAGTACTTAGACTCTCTCCTCCAACCCATAGTACAAGGCCTCCCCACATACCTCAAAGACACTACACACACACTCAACATGATTAATTCATACAACACAGATCCCACTTTCAAACCCAGCCTCCTCTTTACCCTTGATGTCGTCTCTCTCTACACTTCCATCCCTCATGCTGATGGACTGAAGGCCCTCGCATTCTTTCTTAACAAACGGCCCCCCAACCAACAACACCCTCCCACAGCTACACTAGTCAGACTTGCAGAATTAGTCCTCACCCTCAATACTTTTGAATTCAACAACCACACATTCTCACAAATCAGTGGTGTTGCTATGGGAACCAAAATGGGACCATCCTATGCCTGCCTCTTCATGGGACACTAGAACACCGCCTACTAACCTCTTACACAGGCCCAACACCAGAGCTCTACAAACGATACATAGATGATGGATTGGGAGCCACATCCATGCCAGAACATGACCTCCAGAATTTCCTCAACTTTGCACAGACCTTCCATCCATCCATCCAGCTGACCTACACCATTTCACAGTCAGTTAATTTCCTGGACATCAATATCTCCCTCAAAGATGGACTGCTTCAAACCTCAGTCTTCTACAAACCTACTGATGCGCACTCATACTGGACTACACATCTTCCCACCACCAGTCCACTAAAAATAGCATTCCATATTCTGAATTCCTTCGCCTACGCAGACTGTGCTCTAGCGAAGAGGATTTCACTATACAAGCAGCCAAAATGTCTGATTTTTTCACCAACCGTGGATACCTAGTGCCGTCATCAGTGATGCTCTCAGCCGCACTGCAGCTAAATCCAGAACATCTACTCTGGAAACTAAACCTCCCAAAGAGACAGACAGACCCACTGCCTGCCTTCTCTTCCATCCTCACAATCTGCCCATCTGCAGGATCCTGAAGTCTAACTGGCACATAGTAGAAAACCATAAACCTGCCTTTGAGACCACACCAATGATCACTTTCAAACGTGACAAAAACCTCAACGACCTACTGGTGCGCTCTAAGCTGAACAAAATCTCAACACCTAAGCCACCAGGTACTTTCCCCTGCTCAAAACCCAACTGCAAAATCTGCTCTCTCACCAAACCAGACACCATCCTACATGGCCCCACAGGCTCTTTCACTATTAAACGCACTTTCTCCTGCCAGAGCCACAACATTGTGTATGCCATCCACTGTCAGCTGTGCGGTAAGATCTATGTAGGTGAGACATCTCGCACACTTGAGACGCGCATCTCTGAACACCTGGCCGACATCCGCCACCATCGGCCCAAACCAGTCGCTCTACACTTCAACCATGCCCAACACAACATCAACCATGTCAAAGTCTTGGCACTTTGGCAATCTAAGAGTGACAGCTTGGAACGCCTTATGCAGGAATCTCATCTCATTGCCAAACTGGGCACCGTCCACCCTCATGGCATCAACGTCCAAAAGTAGTATGTACCATTCCATCTCTGCAGCTCCAGCCTGAAATATCCCCCACCTACACACACCCATACCACCCTACCTCCCTCTGTTTACCTCAGACATAGGTTGCAGCTATCATCATCTTCCCTTTTCCTACACTCTCTGAGTCTCTCCATTTGCTACATCAATCGACTTACTCCCCCCTCCCCCTGCCCTAGTAATGATGTGTGTAGGGGTGTTGGTGGATATGGCGGTTGCTGGGGGTGGAGGTGGGGGTAACCATTGAATAAGGCTGATATTATAAATGGAACACACACACACACACACACACACACACACACACACACACACACACACACACACACACACCACACTCACACATACACACACACATAATAAATAGAATGCTGGCTCCTTTATCGTTGGTCGTGAAAGGGGGGGGGGGGGGGGGGGAGAGAGAGAGAGAGAGAGAGAGAGAGAGAAAGAGAGAGAGAGATTGTGTATAGGTGTGAATATGTTGCCCCTCCCCCTCCCCCAGTTAGTACGTAAACCCATCCCCTTCTTCCCTCCACCCTCATAGCATCTACACCTTAAAGTAACATGTACCAACCCACCACTTCTATCTCAGCCCATAATATCCTCCCACCACACACACACATACTACCTTATCTCCCACTATTCACCTCACACAACTTATAGCTATCTTATTTATGCATTTATTATCATTATTATTATTTTTATTTTTTTTATTTTTTAAAATTATTATTATTATTATTCACTGATTTTTTAATTTATTATTATTTTTAATGTTTCATTTATTTATTTATTTGATTATTATAAAAATTGTATTTTCTAAATATATTTCTGTATCATGCTTTCATTACCTTAACCTTCACTATCGTTGTTAGCAGTATCATTCAGTAATACTATTGCTAGTATTGATACTACCACTGGCATTGACATCACCATCGCCTTCGCCTCTGGGACTGTTGCCACGGCAACCCTGCTGTTTAAGAATCCTCTAACCCACTCTCCTTTCTCCCATACCCATACTTATTGACACAGATTGGTAGTAATCTTGCCCCTTTTTTTTTTTTTTTTTTTTTTTTTCCTCAGTATTTTGACCATTATTAGTATTCCTATCAGTAATATTATTATCTTCATTACGACTTTGACTCGCTCACTATTTCCCTTCCAACAGCCTCGTTCTCATTCAACGCCTTCTTCCTTGCGCTGAACCCTACCAAGTGATCTGAAGCGATCAAAGCTAAGTGAATTTTCATTGTTTTATTCGTTAATGTCTCACCTGATGAAGACCTAAGAGGTCGAAACTAGTTGTGTTTCGTCTTGTGACTCGTTTGTCCACGTTCTCTGGGCGGTTCGCTAACATTTATTTAAGATTTGTTTAGATTTCCGCCTGCAGTCCTCTCGCTTTGCAACTAGATCTTTAGAATAGATTATGTCGGTGGCATAAGAATTGTCTGATTGTAAAGAGTGTATTGTTTTAGCTCTTTTAGCAAAATCTTTCGCGGAGTCTAATCTAATTTCTTCCTTATAAAATGTATCAAAAGCGAAAGACTTTACTATAAATTTAGCGCAAGATTTTTTCCTATTGTCATCTAGATGAAGAACACCCGCTTCTTTATAGGATCCTAGATTGGAAGCATGTATTGGTACCCCAAGTGCCAGTTTAACAGCTTTGCAGTCTATGCTTTGAAGTTTGGATAATAGGTGCTTGGGGGCATTAAAGAAAACTTCTTGGGCATATATTAAACGAGATCGAACAAGTGAGTTTGCAAGACATAAAAGTGCTTTAGTATCTTGATCCCAACGTTGTTTACTTATAATTTTGAGAAAATTTAATGATTTTCGTGCTTTGACAAGTATATGATTTATATGTTGATTCCAGGTAAGTTCTGATGACGGATAAACACCTAGAAACTTAACACTGTGCACAAACTTAAGGGCAATTCCATTAATGCTAAATATAGGCATTTTTTCTGGGTTATAACCTGAGTTAAAAAGGACATGTTTGATTTTTTTCTAAAGATATTGATAATCCATTTTCTTTCATAAAATCAGTGATTTTATCTAATTCCTTTTGGTAAACTTTTTTTTGTATAGTTTAATGCTCTAGTGGGTGTGTTGCGTTTCATTGTTACCTTCATCCACATGCATAGATCGTCAGCATACTGGACTAAAACTGAATCGTTTGATAATCTCTTTGGGAGATCGGCTATGAGTATATTAAATAAAACAGGAGAAATGACTGAACCTTGAGGTAATCCCATCTGAAGTTCTCTGGGGTTCGAGTACGTTTTTCCTACTCTTACTTGTATGAAACGATGTGAAAGGAAATTTTTAATGTAGTTATACATATTACCATTAATATTGTTTTCCTTAAGCTTTTGCAATAATTTGTAGTGCCATACTTGATCATAAGCTTTCTTAACGTCAAAAAAAAGTTGCCATGATATTTTTCCGCCTCGCAAACTGCTGTTTGATTTGTGTTGATAGTTTCACTAGATGTTCTTTAGTTGATCGGCCTTTCCGAAAGCCTGCTTGATTTGGGGGTATAATGCACTGTTTTTCGCAGAAATGGACTAATCTGTTTAATACTACTTTCTCCATAAGTTTGCAAACGTGTGATGTTAACGAGATGGGTCGATAGCTGTTTCTGTCTGCTTTAGGCTTTCCCTGCTTATGTATAGGAATAACAATTGATCACTTCCAAACAGAAGGCATTTCCCCTTTACTCCAGCATCTTTGTATGAATATATGTAAAAATCGAATAACATTGTAAGGTAAGTGTTTTAACATTTCATAAGATATTCCATCTAATCCAACAGATGTTTTTGCTTTACTCAGTTGTAAAATACTTTCTTTTACTTCCTCAAATGTTATTTCAGAATTTACATAGGTTTTCCTTGTGAACTCATTATCATTATGATTTGATTTTGTTTTACTTTGCTCTTCACTTTCTCTATACTCTTTACTTTCAGTTGATAAACCTGCATTTCTACTATAATTGACAAACATCTCTGCAAATGCTTCTGCCTTTTCATTATTAGTGGGTAGATCTGAGTTTTCTAATCTTATGGGACATTGTGGTAAGTTAATTCCGTTCTTCATGGTTTTCATTTTTTCCCAGACTTTTTGCATATCTTTATGACTGTAGATTTCATTAATACAAAAAGAAGACCAGTATTGTCTCTTGGCCTGGGCGTTAACTCTGTTTGATTTATTTTTTGCCTTGTTTGCCTCTTGATGGTTTGGGGTAGAATTTTCTTGTATGCATATTTTAAATTTCTCCCATTTTTCGCTATTTGCCTGTTCACAGTCTTCATTCCACCAGATATTTCCAGAGTGTTTATGTGATTTCGTTGTCTTAAGCATGGGTGTAGAGTCATTTGCAGCATCTAGGACTGCCTTGGTAAATGAAAAATAAAGATCATTTATATTTTTATCGTGCATATCCTCAACATAAAACGTGGACATACTTGCTGAAAATTTATCCCAATTAGCAAATTTATAATTGTACTTTGGGACTTTATCCTCAGTTAGATCTGTAATTCTTGTGCTTGTAATTTCAAAACTGGTTATAATCGGAATGTGATCGCTATTTAAGCAATGATCCAGTGTGTTCCACTCACAAATGGGAGCTAGATCAGGCGAAACCAGAGTTAAATCAATTGCCGTAGCTCTATAATTAGGATTATCAGGGATTCGTGTAACTCGACCATCGTTTAATAGATAAAATGATGAATCTACAACATTCTCTATTAAACGATTGGGCAGTGCAGGATCAGCATTTTTTATTCCTTCCTTGAAAACATTAAAACGTTATAATATTGGTAGACATTATTCCATTTTCACTGCTGAATTAATAGCCATTTTAATGGCGTTACATCACATTAAAGAGTTACCTTTAAATGCATGCAAAATATTATTTTGTGTGGATTCAAATCAGTATTATATGCTATCAAAGGTCAAAATACCAAGACACGGATTGAAATGACACACGAAATCAAGCACATAATACATCACTTAGCAAGCAAAGATATCATATTACTTTTTATTGGATACCATCTCACTGTGGAATTCTCTCTAATGAGCAGGTAGATCAAGCAGCCAAGAGTGCAGCATGCAATGCTGCAGGGACAATTAAACTTAATGTTAAGCTAGATCTACATGAATATTATAAATACTTTGACAAGTTAGTAAAGGATAATTTTGTTGACAAGTTGGAGATCTTAGATATACAATATTCACATAATTGTGTAAAAGCTTGTGATACACTGCATTCGGATATAATAATTAAGAGTTTAAGTCAAATCAAATCCAGATCAATTACGTCTTTGATGTTTAAGATTCGTCTAAATGCTCTCAAGACAAACTTTTGTAAAGATATTATTTGTGTTTGTGGGAGTCAAATTTCTACGAATCATTTGCTTCTGTACTGTCCTGCCATCAAAGCTCAAGTGCTCAAAAATGGAGGCACTGCGCTCAACCATCGAAGTCCGATAACATTACAGAAAATAGTTAATGACCTTGATCTTCTTAAGTTGTTTTCAGAAACTTTGCATTCTAGTTCTGTTGGTATTTGTCACAACAGACACATTCAAGAAGCTTGCTAACAGTGAGACATTGTATGGGCCTTGCCCGAAGGTCTACGCCTTCGGTTCGAAAACGCCACTTCCAGTCAAGGGCTACATACAGACGAACATTGCCTACAAAGAAAAGCAAACACGCGCAAAATTCTATGTAGTGGAAGCTGAAAACACCGACAATCTCCTCAGCGCAGACACAGCCCAAGCGCTCAACATCATTCAGTTCGCCCTGGCCTCCAAGACATCGACAGGCATCATTGATGACTTTCCAAGCCTATTTGATGGAAAATCAGGGAAAATCGAAGGTGTTCAAGTTAAACTGCACATCGACGATTCTGTGCAGCCTGTGCATCAACGACACAGACGCATCCCCTTCCACATACGAAAAGACGTGGAACGAGAGTTGGAACGACTAGAGGAAGACGACATCATTGAGAAGGTGTCTGGCCCAACACCGTGGGTTTCCCCGACCGTGGTAGTACCCAAGAAACAGGGAGGTGTTCGTTTATGCATCGACATGCGAGAAGCAAATAAGGCAATCCAGAGGGAAAAGCACCCAATGCCGACCATAGATGAACTGATCACCGACTTGAATGGGTCCACCATTTTCAGCAAATTAGACCTGTCAGGTGCATACCACCAACTACAACTCCACCCAGACAGCAAATATATCACAACATTCTCTATACATGTTGGCCTTCGACGGTACAAAAGGCTTTTGTTCGGCGTAAACGCAGCAGCTGAAATTTTTCAAAACGCCATTGCTGAGATCCTACAAGATATCCCAGGGGCCAGAAATTTGAGTGATGACATCATCGTGCATGGTGCCACGGAAGCTGAGCATGACGAAAGCCTTCGGAAGACCTTGAACAAGCTGAATGAAGTTGGCGCTAAGCTGAACCGTGGAAAGTGTGTTTTTTCGGTGAATGAACTCACTTTCTTCGGCCATGTATTTGGCCAGAATGGTGTCTCGGCAGATCCGGAGAAGATTCAGACGATCGCCCAAGCTCAACCTCCTCAATCTGCAGCCGATGTGAGGTCCTTTCTTGGAATGACGCAATACGTTTCCAGATTCATCCCAGGCTACGCTACAATCACTGAGCCACTGAGACAGCTCACTAAGAAGGACACTGTCTGGTCCTGGAACACCCTCAGCAAAAGGCCTTCGATGAACTGAAGTGTGCACTGACCAGCGCACGCGTCATGGCTTACTTCAGCCCTCACAAGCAAACGGACATCCTGGTAGACGCCAGTCCCGTAGGTCTTGCGGCCATCATGACCCAAAACGGGCGACCGATCTGCTACGCCAGTCGTGCATTGACGGACACTGAGAAGAGGTACTCGCAAACAGAAAGAGAAATGCTGGCGATAGTCTTCGGTGTCGAACACTTCCATCTGTACATTTTCGGGTCCCCATTTGTGTTACACACAGATCACAAGCCTCTGATAGGAATTCTGAAGAACCGAAAACCTGCAACTGCTCGAATTGAACGCCTACGCCTTCGTCTCCTGCCCTACGAGATGGATCTACGGTACCGTCCTGGCAGGAACGAGCAAAACCCAGCTGATTTCATCAGCAGACATCCCACATCTGAGCCCAGAAGAGAGAACGCATCAGAGGCGTACATCAACTACGTTGCCCAGAATTGCACTCCCAAGGCAATGACTCAAGCAGAAGTTCGAGAAGCTGTCCAGCAAGATGAGACGCTACAGGAAGTGATGACAGCGGTGCAGACAGGAAAGTGGCACTCCCCTGACATAAAGGCTTTCGCCCGCTTCAAAGATGAACTGTCTGTACATGATGGACTTTTGCTACGAGGCCATAGACTGGTAATCCCACAGCAACTTCGACAGACAGTCATCGACATCGCCCATCAGTCCCACCAGGGAGTTGTCAGAACAAAACAGCATCTCCGGGAGAAAGTATGGTTTCCTGGCATTGACAAGAGCGTCGAAGCGTCTGTGAAGGCTTGTATCCCATGCCAGTCCTCACACCCAGGTCCCTCCAAGCGAGACCCCATACTTCCCACCCCACTCCCCTCCAAACCCTGGTCCTGCCTGGCAATGGACTTTGCTGGGCCATTTCCTTCAGGTGATTATCTCCTGGTCCTGATCGATGAATACAGTCGATACCCTGAAGTGGAAGTCTTCGGATCAACTTCATACAAGACTGTCACTTCCAAACTGGAGACCATCTTCGCGCGCCAAGGGTTTCCAGAGGTGATCAAGACAGACAACGGTCCCCCATTCAATGGTGCGGAATTCTCCACCTTCCTTGAACAACTGGGAATCCAACACAAGAAGGTCACTCCCTTATGGCCTGAGGCAAACGGTGAAGCCGAGCGGTTCATGCGAACTCTCAACAAAAACATCAGAGCCACCACTGCAGCGAACCTGAACTGGAAGACACGGCTACCAGTTTTCCTGATGCAGTACCGTGCTACACCCCATGCCTCTACCAATGTGTCTCCCTTTGAGGCGCTCACCTGCAGGAAAATGAACACTGGCCTTCCTGCCGTTGACGCCACTACCACCCCTTCCCCCACTCACCCCCGCATTGCTCTCCACGATGCAAAGAACAAACAGAAAATGACCTCATACGCCAACGCCAAACGACATGCCACGCCCCATGATCTTCAGGTTGGAGATCATGTGCTGATCAAGCAGCCAAAGACCAACAAACTCACCCCCCCCCCCCCCCTTCAACCCCAAACCCTACACAATCATCATGAAGAAGGGAACCATGCTCACAGCCCAGCGTGGTTCGCGGCAAGTCACCCGCAACTCATCACACTTCAAACGCATTCCCCCAACCATCAACCGAGATGAGGACGCAGACAGCGAAGAAGAGGAGGAGAAAGATGAGATGACACCTCCAGTCCCAGAACGCCCGCCAACTCCTGAGCGAGCTACGTCACAGCCCGCTCATCACCCAACTCCAGATCAATGTAGACCTGCACCTCCGCCTGGTCTTTGCAGTCCCACACCTGGTCTTCGCACTCCTGAACCTGGTCTTCGCACTCCCGCACCTGGCCTTCACACTCCCATGCCTGGTCATCGCTTTTCTGCACCTGATCCTCGAGCTCCAGAGATGCCCTCAGCCCAGCCGATGGCCAGACCTGCCCGTGAACGCCGCTTGCCAGAACGACTAAAAAACTTCGTGTTGCCGTCAATCAAGACATTCGCTGTGTGACCTGAGATTCCAGTTCTTGCTGTTCCAGGCTCCATTATTTTGTTTGTGTTGTATTTTGGAGTTAAGCCATATATACTCGCAGTCAAACATTCGCATACACACACAGAACATACAGGAGTTTTCGTTTGTGTTTTGAATAGTTTATTCTGACGGTTGTCGCAGTGAAAATTACATTTGGTAATTATATATAAGAGACTTTAACGGACGAGCTAATGTTGAACTTTGGTGCTAAAGTATGTTTACCACCGTGCAAAGTTACACTTTGAATTTTGAACAGATCAAGTTACACTCTGAATTTTGAACATATCAAGGATCCCGTCCATCAAAGAACATTGACTTGTTAGTAGTATTTGATCATTACATAGTTGAATGAGTAAATTTGAATGACTCTAATAATATATAAGTTAGTTGATAATCTAAAATTTAAGATCTTGCTTATGGAGTTTGATGAAACTTTATTTGAACATTGATAAAATTGATTTTAATTTGAGACCAACAAAGGTAAACTTTGAGTTGAAGTTTACAGCTTATGTTTTCCAGTGTGTTAAAAGAAAAATCTTTAATTAAAGTTGGGAGAGATGTTGTGTCCTTGAGGAAACGAAAGTACAACCAGAGTGGTCCCCCTTACCAGACACATATATATGGATTTACCCATAATGCTGAGAGAGCTGGAAGAAAGATGGCAAGAAAATAAATACCTCCAACCGTCACCACCAAGTCTTTGAAACCCCTATGCATGGCTGTGTTCACACACACACACACACACTCTGCAAGCATCACAGACACTAAAGTATTTTTCTTTGATAGTTGTTGGTAATGTTGAGATTATTTGTGTTTGTAGAATCCAAAACTTAAATATGGCATTGATGTTACATTTACTCAAAAACACTCAACACTTTAAATAATCTCTCACATGCATGGTTTTGTTTGTTTTTGTTTTGGTCTAATGTCACTTGAGGGTGAAGAGACATTAAATTAAAGTACTACTACTACTACTACTACTACTACTACTACTACTACTACTACTACTACTACTACACACACACACAAAACACACACACACATACACATGCTCAGGTTAATCCTGTGGCAGTGAAGAGATCAAAACTAACACAGTCTGTTCTGTCACTGGTGCGACTGGCAATCGTCTTAACAAGATCCATCATATAACTTGTGAAAAGGTGTAAATTGAAAGTACTACTACTACTACTACCACTACTACTACTACTACTACTACTACTACTACTACTACTACTACTACACACATATACTCAAGATTCAAAGACTGAAACACGCAAGCACACACACACACACACACACACACACACACACACACACACACACACACACACACACACACACACACTCACAGAGAGAGAGAGAGAGAGAGAGAGAGAGAGAGAGAGAGAGAGAGAGCAAGTTGTAGTATATTGTTGGCACCGGTACAACTCAAAACTAGACAAGTGCATTTACCCATTCTTATTTATCCCGGTGCATACAGAAATTGTCATTTTACCCCGGGGCGATTGATGATTGCACGGGATTCTAAACTGTACCGTGACACATTCATGCATGCACGTATGTCTGTCAGTCTGTCTGACTGTCTGTCTGTCTCTCTCTCTCTCTCTCTCTCTCTCTCTCTCTCTCTCTCTCTCTCTCTCTCCGTTCATCCATCGATTTATCCATCCATCCATGTATTCAACAGTCTATATATCAGTTGACCTATCAATCTATCTATCTATCTATCTATCTATCTATCTATCTGTCTGTCTCGTTGTCTGTCTCTCTATCTATCTGTCTACCTGTCAATCTATATATTCGTCCGTCTGTAGATCTATCAATCCTGTTGTCTAACTAATCCGGCGTACACATATATTGATGGAAGATATTGTTACCATAGCGATCTACTCATTGCATTTCTTTTTCTCTACATTTGATTGCATCATGTTTTCAAACGATGCTGGAATGCATTCTCTCTCTCTCTCTCTCTCTCTCTCTCTCTCTCTCTCTCTCTCTCTCTCTCTCTCTCTTTCTCACTCACTCACTCACTCAATCAAAAAAGACACCCCAAAAACCCGTCTGTAAGTAATATTGTCGACATATACATTTATAGTTTGTCAGGATGAGTGAATTGAACTTTTTTTGTCAGTTGTGTGGTGAAAATCAGCATTTTTTCTCATTTTTGTCGCGATTGTGATGGCGGGCAATAGCCACGGATACACTATAACCAGGACAGGGTCAGAAAAAATGGACACAAACCCAAGTGAATCGACAAATACAAAGACATGAAGTGTGATCCAAACCCATATATTTTGATGGTTAGGATACGTGCACCCCACATCTGTATAAGTCATTGTTCATGAACGCTGGAACGCCGCCAGCAATTCAAGGGAAATAATCCCTACTACTCTGTGTGCTTTTTCAATCGTGGTCTCCCTGTATACACTGTTATTTCTTGTTGAGCTAGCTCGCGCGCGCTTGTGTGTGTGTGTGTGTGTGTGTGTGTGTGTGTGTGTGTGTGTGTGTGTGTGTGTGTGTGTGTAAAATCTATTGGCTGTTCATTTTTTTTAATTTGACACTGATCTTTTTGTTTTCACCTGAGCACATATGAACGTGTGGTTGAGAGTGCGCATTGGTTTTCATTCTCTTGCATTGTCTGGTATTCTTCTTGCACTCCCATGACGTCAATTGCTTTTTCACAAAGTACAGACGGGACATCATCATACTGACAATTCGTTTTTAACTCTATACAGTGAGCGTATGGGGCATTCAGGCTAACATTATTATGGTCTCGGAATCATGTAGTAATCATTCAAAATTACAACCACGTTATCAAATGAAGTGAAAGATAGAGTTGTGGGCTGTGCAAATTAAGACACATACTGGTGAAAGAAAAGCAAAGAAAGAAAAAAGAAAGAAAAGAAACAAACAAACCAAACAAACGAACAAACAAACGAACAAACAAACGAAAAAAATCATGATGTGTTATCAATTAAAACGCACAATATAGCACAATAGGACTCAGCAGTGTGTACGCTGATAAATGACGTCACTCATGTCACGTCACTCTGGCGACTAATGATGATGATGATAATGATGACCTTTCCCCGGGTCACAGTACGAGGCGTGTTGGCTGGACAAGATGCCCTGACTGACCCAGTGTGTGAAGACCTCCTGCACGTCTTTCTCCGGGCACTGGTCAGCAAGGGCAGGGCAGTCCAGCCTCCTGCTCTGCCTATGTTTCACCAGAAACTCCTTCATACGCTGCTGCTGCTGCTGCCGACGCCGTTCCATCACGATGCTGAGCATGTACAGAAAGGGATGGATGGCGGAGTTGAGGGGCAACACCAGAATGGCCATGGCCACGTTGATCTCACCGCTCACAGCGTGGCCACCGGAGGCCAACAGAGCCAGAAGACCAAGGGTGAACCAGCACAGGCATTCAGACACGGCGATGGTCAGCTGATGACGAGCTGAAGAATGATCTGTGCTGCTTCTTGCGCTGCTGTCAATGAAAGGAAGCTGGTTGGTTTCTGTCGATTTGTAAATGGTCACCTGCCCAACAGCAACGAACAGACACAGAACAAAATTAGGAACAATCACAGCGTGAAAGAGAAAGGTCTGTTTGGCAAACGCCTTTCTACTGAAGGGAAGTGGCATGCAGATTCCGGTCTGGTCGTAAAACTGCCAGTGTGACGTCACGGGCAGTAACGGAATGGCAGCCAGGAGCAGGCCAACGGTCCAGACTCCAGCACACGTCATCACAGCGCTGGTTCTGTGGAAATGGAGCGGGCTGAAGGGGAAGCGCAGAACCAACAGTCGGTCCACCGTGATGAGACAGATGATGAACGCTGACACTTCACTGGACAGCAGCGACAAGAAGCCTGCTGCCCGGCATGCCATGCTCTGTTTCCATGTGACGTCATTCCATAGATAGCAACCCTGATACACGCGGTCTGCCAGACATATAATAGTCAGGTAGAGCCCCATTAGAAAGTCGGAAGAACACAGATTCATTACAAAAACACCAAAGGCGTTCAGAGTGTTCTGCTTCTTGATCGTGATTTGAGCAGAGAAACATATCACGTTGCCGCAAGTTGCTGAAATGGTATACACGACAAGGACTACACGGTGTACACCAGACCTTAGCAACAGTCGGCATGAGGAAATATCATCACAGGGAGCATGACACTGGTCTGAAATGAAGGTCCTCGGAAGAATGTCCTGGCAGCACAGTTTGTAATTGTCAGCAAACACAGCCTGCAAATTATTCAGCCCTTGAAAGACACTGCCAGAAAAATGAGTCATGGAACAACCACGGGCGTCCAGCACACGGAGATGGGCGAGAGTCTGGAAGCCTTCAGACAGAAGACGATCCACGCCACAGGCAGTGAGGTTGAGGGTGTGCAGGTCTGGAAAGATTCTCAGCATGGAGAGGTCCAGTTCCTCAATGACAACACGGGACATGTCCAGAGACTGCAGATGATGATGACGGTAGGAAGACTGCAGAGTGTACTGGATCAGCGTGGTGACAGGATTGTCAGACAGAGTCAGATGACGTAGATGGGGAAGAAGACTGACATGCTGATCAGTGATGGACGTCAGGTGGTTCTCACTCAGGTCCAAGCTGTGCAGATTGTGAAGACGGTGCAGTGTCAGATTCCTCAGACCACACCGTGCCAGTCTCAGGTACACGAGCAGTGTGTTGCTGGACACGTCAGCGTACTGCAGACCACTGTCACTGGCGTCCAGAAAGCGCAGATCTGGATAGGATGAGGAAGGAAAGACACGGCCACAGAACAAGGCGTGACCATAGCACGTGCATGGCTCAGGGCACGTGCTGTCACACAACACCTCGTCATCTCGCTGAGGACACTGGAACATGCCGTCACACACGTGCTGGGGATGAAGGCACACAGTGGATGCTCGACAACGGTAGAATCCTGGACAGGTGTAACTGTCGCAGTTCTCTTCGTCTTCATGCTGGGGGCAGTCATGAAGGTTGTTGCAGCGCACAAAGACAGGCAGACAGTAGCCATCGTCTGCACACTGGAGGTGGGTGTCTGGGCAGATAGGCAGTCCACTGAGGACAGACTGGTTCATTCTGTGCGTGGTCACTCCCCCACAGCCGTCAAAGCAGATCACAGCAGGAGGGGGGACGTTGGTACTGATCTCACGCCTCTTACCTTCAGTACTGCACTGTCCGGCATCAGTGTCGTCACTACAGTCAGGGAACTGATCAGGCCTCTCATTTCTTGCCGCACACTTGGGGACATCCAGCAATGATTGCCCAAATCAGACACACAGAATTGTTAAAACAAAACGAAAGAAAACAAAAGAAAGAAAACAACGACACTAGAAGGCGTATTACGCTAGCATGTAAGGCATTTTCTAAGGTTTGGATTGTCTAACAGATATACAGATCGTTCGATCGATCGATAGACAAAGATAGATAGATAGATAGATAGATAGATAGATAGATAGATAGATAGATAGATTGATTGATTGATTGATTGATTGATTGATTGATAGATAGATAGATAGATAGATAGATAGATAGATAGATAGATAGACAATGTAATCTACTATAGACCTGTGCTAATAGCACTGTACCAGACCAACCCTTTAATATTAGAATGGAATGAAGATTTGAGATTGATTTTGGGAGGTGCAAAGAACCTAACGATTGAAACCACCCATTTCCTGCTTGGTCTCCCTTCACTGTGGGTCAGACCAAGGCGACAGCAATGGAAGCAGACTTCACAGATTTCAATATGCCCCAAACACACTACATGACACAGACAGGGAAGCAACAGGCACTCGTCGACAAGGTGAAAAAGCAATCCTGGATGGGTCAAGTAGAAGACATGACACAGCTTGGTTGTCAACCATCACAAGTCACATACCAAAGAACAGTGAGAAGAAGAAGAAAAAAGAAGAAGAAGAAGAAGAAGAAGAAGAAGAAGACAAAGAAAAAAAAACATTGTTGACAACTTCGTACACCTCTAACGAAATTCATAGCACCAACGTTTCCATGGAACGCACTTGGAAAACCAGAATATTAATGCATATTGAAAAATCTGCAAAACAGAGAATATTGTGATGCTCACAAGTTTGAGGGAATCGAATTTGCATGCAGACAATGAAAACCTGACGTTAACGCATTCTATCTCCATATATTGATATTACAGGTCATTACAATTGTAACATGTCACTTTAGAACAGAGACCTGCGCAAAAATGATGAAGTAGACACAGAGGGAACTTCTTCTCTACGTATGACTTTTTTTCGTCTTTCTTTAAACAGTGGGTTATCTCTAACGTCAAGCCAACAGCTGTTCCGCTTTATTAGGAGATCATCAGACGTGCTGTTGAATCCTGTTTATCAGCTTATGAGAGAGAGGCACTACCAAGGAAACAGAAAAGACACCTCCACAAAATCGGATGGATTTTTTTTTTCTGCCAAGATAATTAGTGTTTCCAAAAAGCAAAGGCAGTTATTCACAGGTAGGATACCAAACAAGAATGCTAATTAAAGCAGCTAATTTAAGTCAAATTTTCGCTGAGAAATAACAACGCGGGAACGTAATGAATACAACAGAGAGAGAGAGAGAGAGAGAGAGAGAGAGAGAGAGAGAGAGAGAGAGA
Source organism: Conus canariensis (assembly GCA_033310375.1). NCBI lineage: Eukaryota > Metazoa > Mollusca > Gastropoda > Neogastropoda > Conidae > Conus > Conus canariensis. The sequence continues at coordinate 52,352,533 of CM065738.1, read as the reverse complement.
GAGAGAGAAGAATGACGATATTTAAATACACCTTTTTGTTCCCGCATCGTGACTGAGTTGTGACGTCACAGGTCACGTACACACAGAAGACCTCATCACTCTGGTCGCGGCAGTCCGGACGATGGTCACACACCAACGTGTAAGGCACGCGATCTACGTCATTGTGACACGTGAACGACGGCGGAAGCGGCGCCAGGTCAGCCGCACAGGAAATGACGTTGGCAACAATCTTGTCCAGACAACGGCTGGCTACGTCACAGGCCAGAAAGGTGTGAGTGACGTGACGATCACTACACACAAGAAAACGGTCTCTTCCCGCCAATAGTTCTGAAGAGTTGATGTGAAGAACTCTGTTGTTTTCTTTCGACTGGGTTGATGCCAGTCTCCTGGAACTGCTGGAAAGTTCACAGAGGTAGTTGAATGCCATGGGGTTGTCCCTGTGGTGCGGTTTGACTCCATCCAGCGTGAGGCAGACACATGATGGGGAGCAATAGTTCCAACTGCCCATGTTCCCTGTGTAGTAAGCTATCGTACCATCCCAGTGACTCCACATGTTTCTGTATCTGTATTATCATCGTCATCGTCATCATCATCATCACCATCGTCGTCATCATCCTCTTTCTCCTCCTCCTCCTCCTCCACATCATCATCATCATCATCATCATCATCATCATCATCATCATCATCATTATCATCGTTGTCATCATTGTCATCGTCGTCATCACCATCATCATCATCATCATCATCATCATCGTCATCATCATCAACAACAACAACAACAACAACAACAACAACAACATCTATTTCTTCATGTCATCATCAAATGTGAATAGATCCATCTTAGAAACAAAATAATAAGAATGTCAAAAGTCTTCGTACACGCTTCCCATACGTAATGTGTCTATAAGATGAGTGCTATAAATTCATCCTGCTTAATAGATGTATTTTTCATTAGGAATAAAATACAAAATAAGTAAGTTGAAATCAAGCACTCTTTTCAGATGATTTCTAAACAGATACTTTTTACTTGGGCTACATTTGTGTTAGGCAAATTGCTTTGAAGGATTTTTCTTTTAAGTTTCGATTATGTGAAAGAAAAGTATTCAAATACACTGACTAAAGTTATGGATATTCGCCCAGAAAAGAAATAACTACAAAGATGATAATAGTAGCAAAACAAAAACAACAAAGCAAATAAACCAAAACTGGGCGAACTGTAGCGTATTAAGAATCTGCGGATAAAAAGCACAGCCATTCAAACCAGTATGCTCTCAATGACAAAAGATCCCTAGTGGTGTGACACACATTTTCTATGCTCTGATGCAAAAAAAAAATGAACGACTGAATGTTTGGAATGACTATGCAGACAGGAAAGACATTGTTCAAGACACTGATGCTTCCAGAGATAACAGTCATGATCACGACGATGACAGAGGCACAGACAACACCTGAACTGTTACAGGTATGGCGCAGAGACGCTGCCACGAACCATTCCAATCCAGATCAAGGCATGCCTGTCCAAGCCGAGCAAGACCTCTTTCACTGCCTCCATTTCCTCGTAGGTGTTCAGACTGGCCAGATGAGCTCCCTGGAGAATGCACGTCACTTCCGCTTCATTCCACGACACCCGTTTCTGCTGCTGAGCCTGCACAGGGAAGTTGTAGAGAAACCGCTTCACGATGTGGATGAATCTTGTAGAGGTAACAACCTGCGCCTATAGTCACACGCCCCACGCCACACTCAGTGCTGGTGTAGGGACAGTGTTCTTCATCCTCCATCCCAACACAGTCTACCTGCATGTTGCACGGGAACTGGTGCTTCACCTGTGCCCACTGAAACACGGAACAATTCCACAGGCCTTCAGCGTTTTGTTGAGGGCGAGAGGAGAAAGGATGAAAAGAGACGTCAATTTTGAATCCTTTGTGGGGACAAATGTCTCTACAATAGAACTTCAGGAACAGACGTCCAGAATCAGGATGATAAACTTCAGGATCAGGCAGAACAGTGCCACAATAGCCTCTGAGAGCCTTGCTGAAGCTCACATCATCGTATACAGTCAGGAAACAGTAAACGCACTCATCGCGTGTTCCATAAATTTCCATTTCAGCCACACTCACCATGAGCACGTGATTCGCTGGAATAGAAATGGCGGTCCAGGAGTCCACACTGAACAGCACTGATGAGACCCCGTCCCATCCTGGTGATGTTACAGAACCTGTAAAAAAAAAAAGCCAGAAACACAAGACGTAAAACTCTTACAGAAATATAGGTAACGTGTAAGCTTTCAAGCTGTGTGGAAAGCTGGAACAACTGGAGTATAACGTAAGATCAGCCATGTTATTATGCAGGTTTTGTAAGTCTGAAAATGGCATGTCATATTCGGTCAGCTATTATCTAGAGGTTTGAGGATTTTTTTTTATGAAAAAAGCGTATCTTTTCCTGGAAATGTTTTATTTACCTTCCTTGATGTCGTTATCACTATGCCAACTGTGAACCAAGCCCTCGCAAGGCGAAGAAACGTTCCCAACCCAGACGTGAACTTCACATCTGAGCTAAATATTTTCCTGGCGGCTGAAAAGTCTTGTGAACCCCGATCTGCAATTGAGGAATAGTATATCCATGGGCTATGAACAATGTTCCCGCAGACATGAAAGGCGAAGTGAGGGAAGATATGATAGACAGGGTTTCTGTATCAGACTTAAACTGCAGAACTTAAACCTACCTATTCATAATAGTAGGTCAGACCCTTATGTCACTTGGAGATCAACAAGTGTCATGTGACGTAGCCTCACATCAAGGCATGTGACGCTCCATCACATGTAGTCTAGTGATATGAATCATTTCCCCATGCCACAACTAAAAAGGAAGAATATTCATGTGGCTTGACTAGTGTAGCGGGCGTCCCCAAATAATTGTGAGGATTACTCATTAACTGAACAAGGGTGGTCATTGGGTGAAAGTGACCACTGAGAGATAGTTTAATAAGAGCTGGTAAGGTGCTGGTCATGTGTTTTGAACTCTGAGTATGCACTCACTAGGAGGAGGGAGACAAGAATCAGTTTTAGCCCAGCAGATGGCCTATAGACGCGAACCTGTCAGGACGTTGGTCAAGGGGTCCTCACCGCTGACCAGTCATTACCAGGTAAGCCATAGATAGTTGGGGAAAACCTAAAGAAAAGAGAAAGAAAGAATTCATAATTATGTTGAATTGGGAAGCAGGTTATTTACACGAACCTTATTCGTGTTTCAGCCCTTCACCCTTCACTCTTCACCCCGTCAGCTATTCCTCCTCTGAGACGGGTGGTTAACGAGGGCCATGGTGTGGGGAACACACCGGTAGTTCAGCCCCAGCAATTAAAGACTCCAGGTAGAGGAGTCGGATCTCATCATTTCTCCAGTGACAGGAGAATTCAAGGGGGGCGACACGTTTTCTGATGCAGACAGGGCATCATGACAGTATGGGGCGAGTCTTATCTCTGATGCAGGTATGGCATCATGATTGCAGGAATTATTTATTCTCCTGGTCTGGATCTTGGGCCAATGTTATGTGAAGGCCATGCCTTTATAGTCTAGGCGGTTGTGAATATTCTTTCTTCGGCATGAAGGAAGAAACTTGTAAGAATTTATTGATTTCAACTCGTAACCTGATTTATCTCTCAGTGTGAAGAGAAAGAGAGATACATGTATAGAATCTGTTTATTAATTGTTCGATTCGTTTAGTAAAGTGTTTTCCTCGAAGGAGAGGGGGAGAAGAAAAAAACATTCGGTAGTACGCCTTTTGGTTGATTGGAGGGATTGCGTTGTGTATGGTGTAAATGCTGTCATCAATGCGCGTGTGCAAAAGTGACAGTGTGACAACAAGGTTATCTTCCATTTGGTAATTGCTGAGCACCATCTTGGTACATACAATGGCTTGTCCTAGAAGACCCAGCTGTGGCACTCAGCATTGCAGGATATGTAGTGACAAACATCAGACTGAGTAATGACATCAGTAAAGTGACTGACAGTTTTAGATGAACTGAACAACCAGATGAATCAGTTTAGGAGTCAGTAGTGCGGGTGGGGGATGATGGGAGGGGAAAGAGAGGGGGGGTGCCATTGGAAGGGTATGGATCACAACAGATGTGAAGGAACCAGAAAAATGGAACATCACAAATACCTTGGCCGTTACCACCGGTCAAAGAGTATAACATTGTATGACATGAATTAAATGACACCCACACCAATTGAAAGCAATGATTACAATAAAGACAACACATACACAGAGACACAAACAAAGACATGCAGACACACAGACACACAGATAGACACGGACACAGACACACACATACACACGCACACACACGCACACACACACACACACACCACCACACACCACGCACCACACACCACACACACACCACACACACACACACACACACGCACGCACGCACGCACGCACGCAACACACAGACACACACAGACACACAGACACACAGACCACACACACACACACACACACACACACACACACACACACACACACACACACAGCGAGACAGACAGAGACAGACAGACCGATCGAGCTGAAAGTCGCAATTAATCTACTTTCTGTTTACAATTAAAAGAAAAACAAAAAAAAAGCTTACCCTTCAGTGGATTTTCCCATTTCGTTCGCAACACTCTGGTTGTATCAGGTACACTGGAAAAGCGAACCGATGAAGAGACAAGGACAGATAATTTCCCACCCGGATGATGAACTGAGAAAACAACTTTAGCACTCCTGCCAGACTTGGTGAAAATTCGAATTCGTCCAGTCTGACACTTGCCTGAGGCACAGACATCAAACAGTCTTCTGTGCTGCCTGTAGTCCGGGAGAGAGATTTCACAGGCATAGAAGGAAATTTTGGAACATTCTGCTGGAAAATCAATGTGGTGAAAACAGAGAGAGAAAGCCGTCAGGTGGAGTGATGATGACAGTACATGTGTAGAGACCTCGGCGTGCTGCACGTGAGGCCAGGTGTGATGTGTTGAAAGACAGAGCGCCAGACTTTGCCCTGTAACTCCAGGATTCCTGCTGCAACAGGCAGTCTGTCATGTTGGAGGTGGACAGCAACAGAGCAGGAAGGGTTGGGGGTAGAAAGGGTGATGACGTCAAGTTGGAATGATCGACGTGTGTCACGTGCATTCCAGGGGTAGTAACTTCTTGTGAATGACGTTTCGCCGGAGCATTCATTATGTCTGTGGTGGAGAAGTCAGAGGAAGCAGCAGACAGGCTTTCTGAAACAGTTGGTTGCGGTACAGGACTCGTCCTTCACATCTTCTCGGAAGTGTTATTCCATACAGCATGTGTATTGCTGAATGGTGGACATGACAGGAAAGACTGTTGCATGAAAAACAATTGCAAGAACTGAAAGATGCTTGGAGAGAGAGGGAGGAAGAGAAAGTAGAAATGAAGAGAGAGAGAGAGAGAGAGAGAGAGAGAGAGAGAGAGAGAGAGAGAGAGAGAGAGAGACATAGACCGAGACCGAGACCGAGACTGAGGAACATAGAGATAGAGGGATTGTGGATAGTGTTTGATATGGCCATAGACGAATCATTAGCAAAAAAAATAATAAGTAAATGAATAAATAAATCAATTAATAGATACGGCCCTGCTTGAAGGGATGATGTGAATAAATTCACAAATACACCAACACGGAAGAAAACCAAACTATTCGGCAAAAAGAAAATTAGAAGAAAATACAGATCACATTTTGGATGCTTTGTACAAACCCCCAAGCCAACAACAACAGGAGCAATAATTTCAAAGGCATTTAGGGGAAATGATAAAGAAAAGTAAGAATTAACGCCATCAGGAGTGGAACGAGAGGCAGTCCATATACAGTAGGAAGAGCCTAAGCAAGAAGGGCGTAGACAGGCATTCTCTGTTGTAAAATATGCTACACAAAACAAGGCAGTCAAGTGTCAGATCTCCCAAGACGAAGAAGGAAACCACTTTACGGCAGAACGACACTCGAACAGGTGGACACAGCGCTGTTTAGACCTCTACAATTATCAGACTACATGACACCCCCAGAATGCCAGCAAGATAGGAATCGAATCATGGTGACTTTACAGTTCCCCATGACAAAGCAGAAACAGTGATGCGATCAACGAAGAACAAAAACTCTTATGTGAGTTGTTGATGACAATTCGATTGAACAGAATCAGGACATTGGAAATGCAATAAAAGATATTTTCGTCGGAAAAGATTTCAAAGTTTTGTAAAGTAAGTTCCTGTCTTCGTTTTTTTTAAATTTATTTATTTGTTTATTTTTTTTAAGCCTGTCATGTCTTATCGTAAAACTTGGTTATGTGTTGGTTATGTAAAGCGCTTAGAGCCTTTTTTTTTAGAGAAAAGGTGCTATATCATTATTATTATTATTATTACTTTATTTCTTTATTATTATTATCATCATCATTATTATTATTATTATTGTCATCATCATCATCATTAATATCATCATCATTATTATTATTTCTATTATGATTACTATTATCATTATTACTATCATTATTATTATCATTATTATTGTTGTTGTTATAAGGTCACTCTTCAAGGAAGGCAACTTAAAGCAGAGCTAGAATTACATAAACAACAGTGTTATAAGCCACACAAATCAAATGATGCTAAAAACCATAGTCCACAGTTTGATTGAACAAGGAGAGGAAATCACCGCAGAATAAAAAAAAAGGCTGGATTCCACCGTCGATGCCTTAGCAGAAGTGATTTTCTACCAACAAGTTTTCTACCATGCGAGAAATGCAGTCAACGTCAACAGGGAATCTGGTACGTGCTCATAGATTTCAATAGAGCTTCTGACATGTGTGGTGCACTACGATGTGGGCCATAACTGAGAGATACCACGTCGTCAGAAACTGATCTAAACCATCATGCAGTGTTGTGCACAAAGGCAAGCAGCATTGTACTTAGTCAGGGCTCAATGGGAGATCGGTTCCATACATCACTGGGAGTCCATCAAGGCTGTCTTGTACCACTTACATTGTTCAGCATCTCCTCGAAAAGCATGGGGAGGGGGCGACAGGGTGGGGGTGGGGTGGGGTTTGGGGGTTGGGAGGGTAAATGAAAAGGATTTCGTCAACCAAGCAGGTCATTCAACACGGATTTCACTTTCACCCATTGGATTGCACTCAAATATTCCACACACAAAAGTAATGTTTGTAATGATTACGAAAAAGAGATATGTCAGAAATCCCAAGCCAAAATTATGTAATGAGTTAATCTAGGTCATTTCTATTCTTTTTATCAATTATATGTCTGCGTGCCATAAAAATACTGTCCATATAAATCGTTACAACCCTGAATATCAGAATTCCGGACACGAATGACTGTCAGTTTTGAAATGTTACTCAGTGTAATGACTTAATCATGTCTGACTGCATTCCATAGTTCATGTCAGCATTAAAGAAGTATTAAAAAAAAGGCAATGACATGGAGTCTAAGAATTACTGAGAGTTCAAGTGTTGTTTTTTTTCTGCAGTGGAAAATAATTGGCTTCCATCATGGATAAAACTGTTCCGATGTCCTAAGAATCTTGTATGCTTTGATTACGCCCATCTTCGAGGGATACAGACAATACATGCTCAACTGAGGCAACAACGAACAGAGTGCGTGTGCTTCAAAGCATGGTAGAGCTAATCATATTACATAGAACAGAGACGTGAACTATGTACTTCGACACTGAAAAGAAAATAGAAGCATTCGAAATGTGGATAGTCCGACGTTTGGACAGAATAAGTTGAAAAGACAAAGTTACCAATGAAGAGGTGCTGAGAAGACTAGGTGCGCAAAGAGAACTAATGCAGCAAATAAGGTCATTAAAGCTTGCATACTTTGGACACATCATGGGGCACAACTCGCTTCCAAAGAACATATCAACTGGAACCGTGGAGGGCAAGAGAGCAAGAGGACATCAGAGAAGACTTTGGACAGATGATATCAAAAAATGAACAGGGAGGAATCTGACAGACTGCCTACATATGACGCAAGATCGGAAAGCTTGGAGAGTTATGACACGCCGACCTCTGGACTACATGGATGACACCTAGGCACGGCAAGGCAAGTGCTAATCTGATGACAGGTCCTCCTGAAATCTCTTGCCATGCAGCAAACTCCTGGCATAGTCCGTGGACAGCAATCCTTTGTGAAGCCATCGTGTGAAAATCTGCACAGCCTCTTCCCTGGAACAGCTGAACAAGCATGAGGTCAAAGTGAAGTGGGTATCCTGCTGTTGTAGCTGTGTGAGGAGAAATTGTTTCATGCGTTGTTGACGCTGCAAACGAAGACGCTCCATCATCATGTTGAGCGTATAGAGAAAGGGGTTGATGGCAGCGTTTAACGGCAGCACGAGAATGGCCGTGACTACATTGACCTCACCGGCCACAGCATGGCCCCTGGAGGCCAGCAGGCCCAGAAGACCCACAGGGAACCAGCAGAGGAAGTCAGACACAGCGATGGTCAGCAAGCGGCGAGCCAAAGTACGATCCTTCCTGCTTCTGGTGCTGCAGTCGCTGTCAGCAAGCCGGTTCTGCTGTACCGACTGGTAGATGACGGCTTGGCCCACAGCTATCAGCACAAACAGCACAAAGTTCAGGACAATCATCACGTTAAAGGCGAAGGTTCGACCAGCGAACTTCTTTCTGGTAACTGGCAGTGGAATGCAAATACCGTTCTGACTATAAAACCGCCAGTGTGACGTCACGGGCAGCAAAGGGATGGAAACCAGGAGCAGGCCAACGGTCCAGACCCCAGCACACGTCATCACAGCGCTGGTTCTGTGGAAGTGGAGCGGGCTGAAGGGGAAGCGTAGAACCAACAGTCGGTCCACCGTGATGAGACAGATGATGAACGCTGACACTTCACTGGACAGCAGCGACAAGAAGCCTGCTGCCCGGCATGCCATGCTCTGTTACCATATGACGTCATTCCAGAGATAGGTACCACGATACAAATGATCTGCCACACCGATAATAGCCAGGTAAATTCCCATCAGAAAGTCAGAGAAAGATAGGTTTGCAACAAACACATCAAAGCCCATCTTACCTCTGCTTTTTCTCACTATTCGAACAAGAAAACTTGCTGCGTTGCCCAAAATGGCCAACACAGAGAACATCACGAGAACAGCACGGTAAATGTTAGACCTCAGCAAGGCTTCACAGGAAGAAATTTCATCGGAAGGAGCATGACAACGGTCTGGATTGAAAGCTTTGGGAAGAATTTCCTGGCAGCAGAGTTTGTAGTTGTCAGCAAAGACAGCCTGCAGCGTGTCCAGGCCTTCAAAAATACCGCCAGAAAAGTGCTCCATGGAACAGCCACGTGTGTCCAGCACATTGAGATGCAGGAGGGACTGGAAGCCGCCAGAGAGGACACGGTCCACACCACAGTTGGTTAGGTTCAGGGTCAGAAGGTGAGGAAACATGTGTAGCATGGACACGTCCAGTTCCTTCAGATAAACTCGTGACAGGTCTAATGAGTGTAGGTTTTGGTGAAGATGAGCTGTTGTCTGGGTATACTGAATAAGCGTGGACAGAGGATTGTCAGAGAGAGTCAGATGACGAAGATGGGGAAGAAGACTGACATGCTGATCAGTGATGGACGTCAGGTGGTTCTCACTCAGGTCCAAGCTGTGCAGATTGGGAAGACGGTGCAGTGTCAGATTCCTCAGACCACACCGTGCCAGTCTCAGGTACACGAGCAGTGTGTTGCTGAACACGTCCGCGTACTGCAGACCACTGTCACTGGCGTCAAGAAAGCGCAGATCTGGATAGGATGAGGAAGGAAAGACACGGCCACAGAACAAGGCGTGACCATAGCACGTGCATGGCTCAGGGCACGTGCTGTCACACAACACCTCGTCGTCTCGCTGAGGACACTGGAACATGCCGTCACACACGTGCTGGGGATGAAGGCACTCGGTAGATGCTCGACAACGGTAGAATCATGGGCAGATGTAACTGTCGCAGTTCTCTTCGTCTTCATGCTGGGGGCAGTCATGGAGGTTGTTGCAGCGCACAAAGACAGGCAGACAGTAGCCATTGTCGGCACACTGGAGGTGGGTGTCTGGGCAGACAGGCAGTGCGTTGACCACTGTTGACCTGTTCAGAGGTTGAGACGTGACCCCTCCATAGCCATCAAAGCTGACCACAGCGGGTGGCGGGGTCCTGATGCCAACGTCGTTCTTCGTGGCTGAAAATCCGCATTGTTCGTCACTGGCATCGGTACAGTGAGGCACCTCATCACACATCTGGCTGACATCCACACACACACACACACACACACACACACACACACACACACACACACACACACACACACACACGTTTATGTCAAGCACACATACACGCATGACGCACGCACGCACTCAAATTTGCACGCCCTCATGCTTGCACGCACGCATGCACGCACGCACCTATGCATACACGCACGAACTTCCTCCGCCATCCCACCAGCACATGAGCTAAAGATGATTTATCACGTTATCAACTGACTGGACATCGCTTAGTGGTGAGCGCCTTTTTTTTTTTTTTTTTTTTTTTTTGTAAAACAAGACAGATAAACATATAATGATATGTCGCATATGTGAGAGCAAGAAGGAGACTGACAGAGATAGGTTAAAAAAAAAATTGTTCTGGTAAATATCAAGTTCTAGTTTCTGATGACATAGTTCACAAACAGCGAAGAAAACGATAATACACATCACCATCATCTTTACCGTTGGTTTAAAAGGCTGGCTGACTTTCTTCGAAAGAAGACACCAATGTTAAAGTAATCAAGAACTTTGTTGTTGTTGTTGTTGTTGTTGTTGTTGCTGCTGCTGCTGCTCGTGCTGTGGCTTCAGCTTGCTGCTGCTGCTGCTGCTGCTGCTTGCTGCTGCCACTGGTGCTACTGCTGCCGCTGCTGCTGCTAAATGTAGATTTCCTCACATCAGACTAACTCTAAAAACTCATTTCCTTAATGTGTGTCAATGTTTGTATATCCGCATCAGAGTCTGTCCTGTAAACACTCATTTTCTTAATCTGTGTAAATTTGTATTCATCTCACATTAGCCTTTCTCCCTCTAAAAACCTATTTTTTTTCTAATATCTGTCAATCTTAAATCACCATACATCTTTCTCTTTCAATCTAAAGAGCCATGTTCTTACAGTTTGTCACCCTTAGGTTACCACATATAGGACTCTTTCTCTCTAAAGGCACATTTGCCCCCTAAAATAAAGCTCTGTCAGTTTTATATCACCATATATATCAGACTCTCTCTGTCTCTCTCTCTGTCTGTCTGTCTGTCTGTCTGTCTGTCTGTCTGTCTTCTCTCTCTCTCTCTCTCTCTCTCTCTCTCTCTCTCTCTCCTCTCAAGACCGACGTTCTAAGTTTTAGTGAATTTTAGATTGCATCACGTCAGATTCATTCCTTCTGAAGTTTGTTTTCCTTAACCTTTATCAGTGTCAGATTATCTCACATCAGACTCCCTCTAAAGGCCAATATCTCAATCTTTGTCCTCAAACGACGTTTTAACCTTCACACCAGTCTCACTGTCTTGAACGGCCTTTCCTTTTTTAACAAAATCCGGCTCTAGATTAACTCATATCACTTCATTCTCTCTAAAAGACTGCAAACAATTGCTAGGTTTACATTTTCTCATAAAAGATTTAAAGAACACGCTTGTCATCTCTGTCAATTTTCGATTTCCTCACATCACATTCTCTTCTCTTTAAGTCTTGCCCGGAAAAGGACAGGGCGTCTGCAGAAGTGCGAATCGCTTACCTCTTTGTTTCTGCACTCATAGGACAACGTGGCACCACAAGGCTCATACTGGCAGAAATCTTCATCACTGTTGTCATGACAGTCAGCCTTGTGGTCACACACCAACGTGTAGGGCACGTGCTCAACGTTATCCTGACACGTGAAAGAAGGTGGAAGGGGAGACAACTGCACTTTACAGGTAGAGGTCATGACTGAATCCTGATTCCAGCAAGCACTGAGGAAGTCACAAGCCAGAAATGAGTGAGTGACATGACCCGAAGGACATTCCTGGAAAGAATCGGCAGGAGGATGTTCACCTCTGAAGGACAGAGAGGTCTGGAGAGTGTGGTTCTCTTCCAATGACACTGACGTCAGCGTGACGTTGTAAGGGAGTTCACACAGAATGTTGGCCTCTGACCTCTGACCGCTCGGCGATCGTTTGAGTTTTGTAGATGTCATCCTCATACACTGCGAGCTGCAGAGGGAATCTGCCCTGATTTCTTCCATGTAGTAAGCGATAGTGTCATCCACATGTTTCCACATGTCTCGGTAGCTGTTAAAAGGCCAGGACCAGTTATTGTTTGAGGAAATAAATGTGTGTGTGTGTGTGTGTGTGTGTGTGTGTGTGTGTGTGTGTGTGTGTGTGTGTGTACTACTACAACTACTACTACCACTACTACTACTACTACTACAACTACTACTACTAATGAAAAGAAGAAGAAGACGAAGAAGAAGAAGAATATTAATGATGATAATAATAATAACAAAAATGATAAGCATAATAACAATGGCAACAATAGTAATAACAATAACAATGATAACACAGCATTAAACAAGTCTTCATTCAAAACAGTCCTTACTTTCGATAACCTATTCCAATAGGTTTTCCCGACTTTAAGTTGTTCCGGATGTACAGAACCTGGAAGTGTCGAAACGCGCGATAGTTTGGCCAACACAAAACAGATATACTGACAGTATTTCTTTCTTTTTTTTCTTTTTCTTATTCTGTGCTGATGTGCTTATTTTCTCCACTCTCAAACTTTTTAAAGTGTCCATTTTCTTTTCTGAGGAACCTAAGAAATATTTCTGCCCTTAACTGCCGACCCTGATACAACACAGGCTAGTATGTCTGAATTTGATGTAAAACAATACGTGTGGTATATACTTTTAAAGTGTCTTGGCCTAATGCACACCCTTCCATGTGAAACAAGAAAGGACAGACAGTGGTACTGAGTAACTCAATCTAACCACCCCATCCCATCACAAAGACGCTGTGGTCTCTCCGTGATAAGGTTTCATATTTTCTTCACAGCAGTCAAAATGCTTAAAGATAATTATCGAACAAATAAGCATTTCTATCGCAAAAACGTACTATTCCTGCTCAGACCTTAAATCCCTATCAGGACAACTTTCATTTTTATAACACATGTAGCGATCTACTGTCACGAAAACTGTTGGCTGATTAGGTGATTGTTTTTGATTGATCTATCCTAACATTTTTTTTAAATAAAAAAAATCTACCCATTTCGCACGACTCTCACAAAGTCTATGACAGCGCCCCATCACATGTTCAGGTCAAACATGAATCAAGCTGACAATTACTTACAGGTAAGGCACAGAGAGTTCGACAGGGATCAGTCCGATCCAAATGAGTTGAAACTGATCCAGTTCAAACAACATTTCTTTGACAGCTCTATTTTCATGATAAGTATTGAGGCTAGCAAGCGCGGCTCCGTAGTTGTGACAGAGGTCTTGGGCCTCCTCCCACGACACAGACTTCCCTTGCTGAGCTGGACTGAGCTTTTGGTCATGGAATGACCTCTTTCTGGTGTTGACCACGTAGATGTAACAACCGTCACCTACGCTCACACGCCCTAACCCACAGCCAGCGCTGGTGTAGGGACAGCGCTCCTCATCCTCCATCCCTACACAGTCTGCCTGCAGGTTGCAGGGGAAGTGATGCTTCAGCTCTGCCCACTGTGGCACGGAGCAGTTCCACAGACCGCCAGGACCTTGCAGAGGGCGAGAGGAGTTGAGGTGAAAGGAGAAA
>CM065738.1:52323704-52333704 GCA_033310375.1 Conus canariensis | reverse complement strand
AGTATGGGTTTACCTTTGACCCTGAATCCCAGTATGGGTTTACCTTTAACCCTGAATCCCAGTATGGGTTTACCTTTAACCTTGAATCCCATGACAGGTTTACCTTTTAACCCCGAATTCCAGTGTGGGTTTACCTTTGACTCTAAATCCCAGCATGGGTTTACCTTTGACCCTGAATCCCACTGTGGATTTACTTTTGAATTTGAATCCCAGTATGGCTATCGAGCAGGCAGCAGAAACGGTGACATGGTGTTTACTCTCCACCCGCTACAAGAGGAGTGCCGAGAGCAAAACCAAGACCTTCACACAGCGTTTGACTTGATGACGGTATTTGACCCTATGAAACGGGACGATCTTTGGAAGATCCTCCGCAAGTTTGAGTGTGCCAAGGAGCTCATCGCTATCATCACTTCCTTTCATGAACACATGCAGAGTACAGCAACATGAGACAACTCAGACCCGTTCCCATTGAAAAATAGTGTAAGACAGCGCAGTGTCTTGGCTGAGTCTTCTCTATCACTTCGCAGCAATGTTGATGGACACCTTTCGAGACTTTGATTTGGGAGCGGGGGGTGGGGGGGGGGGGTTGAGCGGGGCGAGGGGAGGGATTCCATGCAGTTTTCAAAGAGTTGGCAAATGTTTCGGTCTACGATGTCTTCAGACCAAGAGCTGACTGCTGGGGGGCATTCTGCCTGAGTTCCCCCGTGTGTATGACATCCAGTGCATGGCCAACCGCTCTGCAACAGTTGGACTGCTATGTGGCCTGAGCCACTAACCCATGATTTATCTAATATCCGGAAGCTGCCCACCAGCAATCCTTGCACAACATCATCAACATCCAGTTTTTGGACAAAGTGTCCAAACCTCCAGATTCCAGAAAGGGAGCACTTTCACAATTCTACTCATCAGCAGAAGCAGCAGTGTAGCAAGGTAGAACCACACATGAGGTACCAAGAAACTCTAAAGGCCAACCCTGAGAGCTGCTACAGCAGTAGGTCACCTAGGAACATAGCATCCTTCATGGACTTCACAGTAAAAAAAAAAGAAAAAAGAAACTCTCTTCCCAGGACACCGAAGACGTACCAGATCAACAAGGTCACTGCCACGAAAGTAGATATGAAATGAGACAGGGAACAGTAAACAATAAACAACAAACAAGTAGGGTAACTCTTGCTCCCGCAAAAAAAAAAAAAAATACAGTGTCGCACTGATCACAAATGCATACACGCACTCAGCTCAGCATTTACTCCGAGCACACGCAGTCTCTCCAAACAACTAGAAGGCGCACTACAATAACTCTTCTTCTCCCCCTCCTCTTCGGGGGAATAATTTACTAAACGTTAATCAACTTTTCAAATCTTTAAATCTTATGTTCCTCCACTCCAGAGGAGGTATAAACATTCCACAGATCCACTAGCTGGGACCAAATTTTATCTCATTATACATAGTAATTCGCAACAACTTTTTTACAGGTTTCTGTCTTCACTGGAGAAACAATTCATACATTTTCCAAAGAAGAATTAAAGATGGCTAGTATCTGAATTCCGACCCAGGGGGACAACCAACATTCATTGTGGGTCAACATGACAGATTCTTTAAATTCTCTCACGACTACGGCAGTCGTCGTCCTCTTCGCAATTAGGTGCTGCCACAGCACTGTAGCCCAAATACTTGTTACGCAACTGCCACAGTTGCTTGTACCATTACTGGTGCTGCCACAGCACCGGGAAAGGCTGAAACACGAATGAAGTCCATGTAAGTAATCTATTTCAAAATCTGAATAATGATAAATTCTTTTTCCTTTTTTCCCTTTTCTTAACTCTCTTTTCTCTCCCCATCTGTCTTTACCTCGCCTGGTAATGGTAGATTGCAGGTGAATCTCGTTCTGCAGTTCCAAACAACCTGTCTGCTCAGTGTCCCCAAGCCATCTCCTTCCTATACCTTATTTTTCCTTCCTGCGCTCTTCCTGAGTACACATTCAGTGAGTACTCGTCTAACTCTACGCATTACCAGCCCTTGGTTACGAGACCAATGGACAACGTCCGTCCATTTTCCTAAGCTATTCAACCAATAATCACCCTACGTCTATAGTCACCAGCGACACCGATCACACTGGTCAGGCCACGTAAATTATCCTTTCTTTTACCTTTTCTTTTCCCTACCTAGGGAAATGCTTTATAACAAATAAGGGCGTACGCGACGGAACGTCACATGTCGCCATGTGAGGCTACATCACATGACACCCCCCATCCCGGGGTGAAAAAAAAAACTTTCACAAAGAATTTTTTTTTAATACACATACATATCTAAATCGGAAATGAAATGAGGCAGGGAACAGTAAACGATAAACAGTAAATAAGTGGGGTATTTTTTGCTCCCATAAGAAAACCTAACACAGAGTACCTTTAATTCAAGACTGGCACAGCCTTTTAAACTTGAATATAGTCAGACAAATACATAGACGAACAATCTAATAGAGGGGGAAAAAACAAGCGCAGGCCAACAACTGAACTGTCTTCATAGTAATGACTTGGCAAAGATTTGGACTTAAGGAGGGGGGGGGGGAGTTTGAAGATGGAGAAACCGGGAACATGAAATTAAGAAAATATGTTACAGATATGAAAACTTTTCACTAGCTGCATAAGGGAATCATCGCAATCCCTTTTGAAGGCAGATATATTTGTATTGCCTGCTCATATATATCTAGTTAATATACCACTTCAGCCATCAATCATCAATTTTTCATCATACAAGATCAATGCATAGAACTAACCTTTATGAACATTATAAAGATCCAAAATCACATTTGAAAATCTTAATTTGAAAAAAAAAATGCAAAAACAGTTGTTTTTTTCCCTTAAAAAAAATTCATACTCCATCACAAATCACAAGTTACACAGACACGAAGAACATATAATGATACTGATTATTCCAAATGCCAATTGTGTTTATATATACCAAAATGTAAACACAGTTTTTTTCTTGCCTGTTCTCACATAAACATATGTCACAAAATCCTCACAAAATGAGAATTTCCTAGTGACTCACTTGTGCGAAAAAGTTGCCAAGTGAAAAGTTTTTCTTCAAGCAAGAATATACAATATAGCAGTCAACTCAAAAGTTAAACACTTTTTTTTTCATTCTTCACATAGACCGACGTGAAAAAAAAACACTTGTAACACATCAAATGAAGTATTCTGCACATATTCACAAAGTAGCATCCTATTATGAGACTCCATTGCCCATACATATGCACTTTTGAGAAAAGATCAGTTACAACTATTTATTAATTCAGATTGACAGTAGCACACATAACAATGCCAAAATGTCAATAAAGTCGTTCCACAATGAAAACAAACAGCAGAATAATAAAGTCTGTCCACAATGAAAACAAACAGCAGAAACAGTCTTTCCTTTTTTATGCAGTTACAGTTGCACGAAGGATACTGTGCACTCACGCACGGGACAGAAAATCTGCCATGACATTCTGAGTTCCAGGTAATGGCCTAATGTCAAACTTGAGCTCCTGCAATGACAAAGCCCATCTTAACAACCTGCTATTTTTGGTCTTGGACGACTGCAAAAACGTCAATGGCCTGTGGTCGGTTTGTAAGCGAAACTGTCTTCCAGTCAAGAATCTGGCAAATTTCTTACAAGCCCAAACAATGGCAAGACACTCCCTCTCAATTGTTGTGTATTTGACTTCTGTGTTAGAGAACCTTTTACTTGCATATTGCACAGGGCGTAACAATCCATTCTTTTCTTGCAAACGTACAGCTCCCATGCCTTTGGAGCTGGCATCAGTTCTCAAAACAAAATCCTCTGAAAGAGAGGGCAAAAGCAGTACAGGGAATGAATTGAGGGCGTTTTGAACACATTCCAGAGCTTTCTGGCACTCATCTGACCAGACGATACTTTGGTTTTTTGTTCCTTTTGTTAAGTCACTCAAAGGGGCTGTCAATGACGCAAAGTGCGGTACATATCTTCTGTAATAGGACAACAATCCAAGGAGTGATCTTATCTGCTTCTTTGTACTGGGTCTCTTCAAGGCCAAGATCTTTTCTACTTTCTTTTCCTCTGGTGTCATTTTCCCAACAGAAATGACATGACCCAAAAAAACTCAAGAGTCTGGAATCCAGCACGAATTTTGGATGGTCTAGCCGTCAGACCAAAATTCCGGAGTTTACAAAAAAAAAAAAAAAAAGCTCTAAGTTATCCAGAAGATCATTCCATGACTTTGCAGCAAGCAAAATGTCATCAAAAAACTTACTGCTCCACACTCATGAAGTTTTAGTGCACGCATCATTCTGGCAAAAGAAGCTGAGGCGTTTTGTAATCCAAATGGTATTTTCGTCCATTGAAACAGTCCAAAAGGTGTCTGAAAAGCTGTTTTTTCCTTGTCTGTCTCAGCCATCGGGATTTGCCAATACCCTTTAGCTAAATCTATTTTGACAAAATATTCTCCTTCTGACAGTTGGCAAAGAAGTTCCTCAATGTCTGGGATAAGTTCTGCATCAAACACAGTGATTTTGTTTAACTTCCTGTAATCGATGCAAAACCGCACCGAGCCATCAGGTTTGTCCACCAATACAACTGGTCAGCTGTATGGTGACGAAGACGGTTCAATAACTTTCAACCCGAGCATAACTTGAATCTCTCTTTCGACAACCTGTTTTTTCGCAAATGGGAGGGGGTATGGTTTGACTCGGACTGGATTTTCCGTACTCAAGTGAATAGTATGGGGTTCAATTGCTGTCACTGTCCCTGGGGTATCAGTCAGAACATCCTGAAAGTCCTTCAAAATACCTTCCAGTTGTTCTTTCTGAATCAAAGACAGATCATCACACAAAACAACATCACGATAAGTTTCTCCCTTGACAGAAAGAGTGGGCAGAGGTACAGTATCATCTATACTGGTAGATATTAACAATCCCACATTTGTTGTTTGCACAGTCTGTGCTTGTCTCTGTATGTGACATCAGGTACAAAATCAGAATCAATGATTTCTGTAACAGCCACATCTGTTCCAGACACTGGACATATCCATTCAATTGACTCGTTAATGGCAACATTTGTACGTTCAACATACTTTTTTTTTAGCATGTTTACATGGAAAACCTTTTCAGCATTTGCCATTTTCACTTTGTAATTCACTCCAGAAAGTTTGTTGTCTTGTCCAGGTACATGCCTGTAGAGGATGTCAGAGTCCAGTATGTACGTCGGCTTGTCCGTTGGTATGTCAGAGACAGTGTGCTTTGCAGTAGAAAGTATAGTCGTCAATGTCTCGTCGCTTCTCTGCTTAGTCTTCAAAACATCTGGCGTAACTTGCAGTTCATTCAGTGTTGAAACCTTGAGCGGTTTTGTGGGTTTTCCTTCCTCTACAACTTTCGATCTTGTACTGACGAGACAAGGAACGAAAGATCCTCTGGCACCACTATGTACTGTCGTGGCACCTGGTAGATTTCCCAAAATCAAATCGCAAACTGGGTTCTCAATAACACAGGCGGTAAGAGACCCGGAGTAGTATGGTGTATCAACGGAAATTTTTGCAAGTGGAAAAGTTTCAATTTTTCCACCAAACGATCTGCATCTCTGAACACTGTCAAGATACTGGTATGGTAGAACAAACGATTTCCTTACACCAGGTGTGGTGCAACCTGTATCTCGCAAAACAGAACCTTGTAAACCATTAATGGCACAATCCTCTAAAAGAAGACCATCAATGGACTGATCTGGCGCCAAAACAAGACCTTCACATGTACAGGAAACAAACCCAGTCTTTGTTCCACTTCCTTTGAAAGGACAGTCCCGTTTTAAATGGAATTTGCCCTCACAAAAATGGCAACGCATGGTTTGATCGGTAGACAACTGGTTACTGTTAGTCGGTGAACCTCGACCTTGTCCACGAACTGGACCAAAGGGTCTGCGCGGTTGTTGTTCACCACACCCTCGGAAAGGAAAAGGTCTTTCCGGTGGTGAGTATTGGTACTGACGGAAATCGCCAGAACCGACATGGCCTTGACCACGGAAAGGTCGTTGTCTGTTGCCAAAAGACGTGTAACAGTGCGGACCTTGGAATGAAGCGCGATTTCCTCTTCTATAGTTTCCTTGTCCAGAATGTATCTGAAATGCTGCGTGAGACTCGAAAGGGACGAATTTTCCTTGCGGGCAACACCTTTATCCGGATGAGCAATACAGTACTGATCCGCCATCTGACACATTTCGTCTACGTTATCGAACTGTCTTTCTTTAAGAAAAGTGGCCAAATCTTTGCTGACGCTCTGAAAAAGTTGCTCTCGAAGAAGCAAGTCTCGCATTGATTCGAATTTCTTATTTGCCTTTGTTAGCTCTATCCATCTGTCTAAACAGTGACTCATTCTTATTAAAAAAGACGGAAATGATTCTCCCTTGTCAGGACGAATGGATCGAAAACGCTCAGGAAAACGGTCAGCTGAACACTGAAACTTCTTTAAGAGTTCTTCTTTTAACTGGTCCCAAGTCAACCCTTCTTTTGCCGCGAGTGTGTGGTATAGTGCCAAAGCGCTTCCCTTAAACAGCGACGCGATAAACAATGTCCATTTCTCCTTCGGCCAACCACAAGATGTAGCGTGGTTCTCAAACCGAAAAAGAAAACTGTCAATGTCGTCGGTTTTTTCTTCGAACGGCGGCAACTTCGGGATGTATGCTGACTTCAGAAGAAATGTACTCGCCGAACCGACCGGTGGAGGTGATGGAGGTTCTCTCGATGCCTGTAATTTTTTTTTTTTAATTTGCGCATCGGTCTCTAATTCAAGTTGTCTCAGTTTAAACTGCCGTTCCTTATCCTTATCCTCTAACTCTAGTTTTATTTGATTTTGTTTCATCTCTTTCTGTAGTTTTTTTTCCCTTCAAACTCTAATCTTTTTAGAGTTTCTTGTCGTTCTTTATCTTTTTCTTCTAGTTGTTTCTGTTGTTCCTCTCTCTCTCTCTCTCTCTCTTTCTCTCTCTCTCTCTCTCTCTCTCTCTCTCTCTCTCTCTCTCTCTCTCTCTCTCTGCCCTGTCCGTACATTGTTGGACATAGTTTGCTAATTTATCACCTTCAAAGCCTAAACGCTCGGCCTGTCGTACATATTCATCGAAATTTTCCATCATGTAGAGTTACCACAAACAAACAAGAAACAATGACTAAATATGACTAAAATAAGGCGATATGTGATGTTATATACGTTTCCACAAAAAAAAGCAACTTTGTTACACTATGTACAAATAAAGAATTTAAATGCCGGTATAAACAGGAAAGCAATGAAGCCTAACAAAAGAAAACCACCAATACGAATTGACAATGTGATCTTCCCAAAAGAGATTTTCACCAATATTCTTTCCCAAAGGGAAAAAGACAGCTAAAAAAATTTCCTGTACTAATAGCTCTTTTTTTCCAATGAAAAGAAACAGACAAAATATAAAGATTTTTTTTCCCGGAAATAAATTCTTTATAATGTTTATGTTCTTAACTGTTCTTATTGTAGTTGTTACTTTCTTACTTAGTTTCTTGGTAAACAAAATGGATGAGTTCACAAAACAAATGAATCGCCTTAAACAATAAGTGAATATAAAGTTACAAAACAAATGAATCAACGAACAATTAAAAAGAGGGGGAGAAAACGTACACTAACGGAAATCCACCTAAAAGATGACAATGATAAAAAGAAACTGGATAGGTGCCTATTGAAGAGAAGGTTTGGAGATTTTTTTTTAAAAGGGGTGAAAAGGAAATGAAAGAATAGACAGGTCCGGTATAGAAAGAGGAAATCAGAAACAGCGAAAGAGGCCCTCAGACAGCACCCTAATGGCAACTGTCTCCCGTAAAGCTGGAGACGGGGAAGTGTTCAAATAATAATACACACAATATACTCACAACACAATGCAATAAACAACACAAACCCCCCCCCCCAAAAAAAAAAAAAAAAAAGATAATGAAGAAAAAAAATGTTTATTCGGGCTGAGTGGTAATCAACTCCACCACCTACACTAGTTGAGTGATGGAGGTGATGTCGATCCCACACTCAGAGGGGTAAGGGGAAAAATCCAAATAAAACGATAGGAAAGGGAAAGAAATAGATATTAATGAGAGAGGGAGGGACTATTGACTCCCCAACGCCATGCCCCCTGCTAAATCAGAGCAGGAAGAGGTTGGGGCTATCAGTCCTGGGGAAGGGGACAAAACAAATTCTAAACTAGGGGAAGGACAGCAACTCCTCAACGCCCTGCCCCCTTGCTGCCAGGTGCGAGCAAGAGGAGGTTGAGGCTATCGGTCCTGAGGAGGCAAAGGGTCAAAACGAAATCCTACCCCCAAAAAAAACTTAACAGAGTAGAGCAACCAAAAGAAATCTCAAATACTCGAAAACACACATACCGGAAGAAATGAAAAATAAAAACTGCAAACAGTAATCAGAATAATCAATTATACTTTCTTTCCTCCTTTAATTTTTTTCTTGGAAGGGGTATAAAAAAAAACCTAGTTCTAAGTCGGGGTCACCGCTGTCACACTGACCACAAATGCATACACGCACTCAGCTCAGCATTCACTCCGAGCACATGCAGTCTCTCCAAACAACCAGAAGGCGCACTACAATAACTCTTCTTCTCCCCCTCCTCTTCGGGGCAATAATTTACTAAACGTTAATCAACTTTTCAAATCTTTAAATCTTATGTTCCTCCACTCCAGAGGAGGTACAAACATTCCACAGATCCACTAGCTGGGACCAAATTTCATCTCATTATACATAGTAATTCACAACAACGTTTTTTTTACAGCTTTCTCTCTTCACTGGAGTAACAAGTCATACATTTTCCAAAGAAGAATTAAAGATGGCTAGTATCTGAATTCCGACCCAGGGGGACAACCAACATTCATTGTGGGTCAACATGACAGATTCTTTAAATTCTCTCACAACTACGGCAGTCGTCGTCCTCTTCGCAATTAGGTGCTGCCAAAGCACTGTAGCCCAAATACTTGTTACGCAACTGCCACAGTTGCTTGTACCATTACTGGTGCTGCCACAGCACCGGGAAAGGCTGAAACACGAATGAAGTCCATGTAAGTAATCTATTTCAAAATCTGAATAATGATAAATTCTTTTCCCTTTTTTCCCTTTTCTTAACTCTCTCTCTTTTCTCTCCCCATCGGTCTATACTTCACCTGGTAATGGTAGATTGCAGGTGAATCTCGTTCTGCAGTTCCAAACAACCTGTCTGCTCAGTGTCCCCAAGCCATCTCCTTCCTATACCTTATTTTTCCTTCCTGCGCTCTTCCTGAGTACATATTCAGTGAGTACTCGTCTAACTCTACGCATTACCAGCCCTTGGTTACGAGACCAATGGACAACGTCCGTCCATTTTCCTAAGCTATTCAACCGATAATCACCCTACGTCTATAGCCACCAGCGACACTGATCACACTGGTCAGGCCACGTAAATTATCCTTTCTTTTACCTTTTCTTTTCCCTACCTAGGGAAATGCTTTATAACAAATAAGGGCGTACGCGACGGAACGTCACATGTCGCCATGTGAGTCTACATCACATGACATACAGGCCCATCACTCCAAAAGAATGCTGCTTACGATACTGATTCACCTAGCAGATATGACAACACAGAGCACACAGAACAAAAAGGAAACATCCCCAAACTGCTGCTTCTACAGCTGATGAGTAGACATGATGGAAATGCGCCTTTTCCAGAATCTGGAGGTTTGAACACTTTGTCCAACAACTGGATGTGTCAGTATGGGTGCTGACGTGGAAATGGAGACCTCTCATTAAAGCACACTGTCTCATTGTTTGTTCTGTGCGCTCTGTGATGTCATATCTGCTAGGCGATTCGGTGTCGTAAGCAGCATTTCCTTTGGAGTTATGGGCGTCTTTGTTTTCTTGCGGGAGCAAGAGTTACCCTACTTGTTTGTTGTCCACTGCCATTGAGGAGGCCTGGCGGAACAGGGAGACCTAGGCCCCTGCCTGGTGAA
>CM065738.1:52316204-52318704 GCA_033310375.1 Conus canariensis | reverse complement strand
CAGCTCTCCAAAAGTATGGGTTTGGGGAAGAATTCATTAGATGGTTTCAAGTATTAATCGCTGATACACGTAGTTGTGTTTTGTATAGTGGCTGGACATCAGAGTATTTTGCGGTTGAGACAGGAATCCGACAAGGATGTCCTTTTTCTCCCTTAGTTTTTGTGTTGGCTATAGAATTGCTAGCAATAAAGATGAAAAACTGTAGAAACATTAGAGGAATTGATCTAGGGGGTTCAAGAGATACGCTTGTTAATGTAATCAAAATTGCGCTTTATGCAGATGATGTTACCTTATTTTTGATAGATCAGCATGACATGGTGCAAGCATTAGATATACTCAATGATTTTACTTTGTTTTCTGGTTTGGTTATAAATAAAAATAAATCAACAGCTATGTGGCTAGGTAGTAAAAAGCATAGTACAGACAGCTTTTATGGCTTTACATGGAAAAATAAAGTAAAGATTCTGGGTATTCATTATGAGAATGATAAACCGGCATCTCTAGTTGAGGACAATTGGTTGCAAAGAATAGAAACTATTCAGAGAATTATTCACTCCTGGGAAAAAAGAGATCTTAGTGTAATGGGTAAAATACATATTATTAAAACATTTCTTATTTCACAAATGGTGTATGTTATGCAAACATTTGTTATTCCTGATAAGGTCTTGTCAGATATAAATCGCATGCTTTTTAGATTTCTCTGGCGTAAAAAACATTGTAATCGAAAGGCATTTGAAAAAGTTAAAAGAAACGTAATGTGCAGTGAGTATGAAAAAGGAGGATTAAAAATGATAGATCTAAGACAGATGCAATCTGCTTTTCTCCTGTCATGGTTGTAAGAATCTGTAAGGCCACAAACAATGAAAGATGGACTTTAATTCCGAGAAAAATATTTCTACCCTTTGGTGAGAATGTCACATGTTTTTATGCAAATACTAAAAGCGCACTTTTCAAAGGTTTAGACAAGATACATTCACATTTTTGGAAAATTACTCTGAAAACATGGCTAGATCTTAATAAACATGAAGATGTCTCACCCTTTCCCTCTTTACTGTGGAATAACCAACACATAAAATATCGGGGAAATGTCCTTTTCTTCCCTGACTGGATAAAGGGCAAAATACTAAATGTTAGTGACATGTATGGTCCAAATGGGATGCTTTCATACCAGGACGTGGTTAACAAGAAGGAGCTTCCCCTGCAAGGATCTTAGAGTATAACGTAGTGTCAGCGGCCACACAGACTTTTATTACTAGGGTTTGTGAACAAGATAGATATGATATAGATTTTTCAGAACCACCTCTTTTCTGTAACAAAAAACATATATCTTGCAAGGATTTCCGTGTAACTTTGTGTTCCCTCAGTTACACAGAACCATGTGCAGCCCGCTTTTGGTCAAATAAATATGGACTGGAGTTAAATGAAAATATACGGAAGATACCCGCTTGTGCACAAAAGAAACCAGATTGAGAGTTTTACAATGGAAAATTCTACAAAATATATACCCGACTAATATAATGCTATGCAAAATGAAAGTCAGGGATAATCGAAATTGTTCATATTGCAATGATGAAATTGATTACATTGAACATTTCTTTTTTCATTGTCATAAGGCTAGTTCGTTTTGGAAATTTGTCAGTCAATACATATTAGCTGTACACAACATAAAAATTGTGTTTTCTGAAGAAACTGTGCTTTTTGGAATTCTTAGACAAGAAAATATTGACAGACATACGCTACTGAAAATAAACCATATTGTGATTACTGCAAAGATGTGTATAAGCATTTACAAAAAAACGGAATCTAGGCTGCCAATTTCAGTCATATTCGAAAATCAATTGCAACTGAGGAAAATATAAAGAGATCTCATACATGCATTCACTCTTACACACGCACGCACGCACGCACGCACACACATACACACACACACGCACGCGCGCGCGCACACACACACGCACACACACACACACACACACACACACACACACACACACACACACACACACACACACACGCACGCACCACACACACACAACACACACACACACACACAACAGTTACACATACACACGTTTTTGTTTGTGCATTTTTCGTGCGCGCACATGCACTGTAACACACACACACACTTACAGATACTCAAACGCATACATGCACACACACATACAACACAGTCTTGATGATGTTTCTTTCATAAAGAAAGTGACCCCAAGGTAAATGTACCTTTTCGTTGTCCACTCCTCTGTACATTCTTGCACTCTTTCGTTTTCGTATGTGTAAGACTGTCGCACATGGGGAATGTGGAAAATGAGGAGAGTCATGCATATACTCTTCTCGCTATAAGATTGGCTTCATCGGGGAAGAGACAACTGGTGAGATGACATGTAACAAACTAAATCCCTAAATTCATTAAAAGACGCCGTCTCTGTCCGTCTGTCCGCCTAACTCTCTCTCTCTCTCTCTCTCTCTCTCTCTCTCTCTCTCTCTCTCTCTCTCTCTCTCT
>CM065738.1:52296204-52298704 GCA_033310375.1 Conus canariensis | reverse complement strand
CGAGTTCTCTACCCTGAACAGGCGACTCCTTGCCAAAAAAAAACCCCGTAACCTTTTAAAAGACAGTTTCTATCTGTTTAAAAAAAATATATATAAAAAAACGAACAAACAAACAAACAAACAAAAAACAACAGTGGTCAGCTACGTTTGAATGTGTGTGCGTACATGCGTATGTGTGTGTGTGTGTGTGGTGTGTGTGTGTGTGTGTGTGTGTGTTGTGTGTGTGTGTGGTGTGTGTGTGTGTGTGTGTGTGTGTGTGTGTGTGTGTGTGTGTGTGTGTGTAGACAATCAGTGTGTGTGTGTGTGTGTGTGTGTGTGTGTGTGTGTGTGTGTGTGTGTGCGTGTGTGTGTCTGTCTGTGTGTTGTGTTTGAGTGCGTGCGTGCGTGCGTGCGTGTGTGTGTGTGTGTGTGTGTGTGTGTGTGTGTGTGTGTGTGTGTGTGTGTGTGTGGTGTGGTGTGGTTCGTTCGCTCTTTAATTTAACGTCTATCCACCTAACAGTGATCTTAGACAGTATGTAAGTGTTATGTGTGTGTGCATGTGGTGTTTTTGGGTGTATGCATGCGAACGGTTGGTGTTGATTTTGGGCGTACGTAGGTATGTATAATGCAATTAGGCCTAGATAAAATAAATAATAATAATAATAATAAAAAACACAACCCCCCCCCCCCCAAAAAAAAAAAAAAAAAAAAAAAAAAAACTCCACATAACTGAATCCAAAACTTTGAAAGAAACACTAAATAGGCAACTAACACCAGGATGGGGAAAATAACATAGACGTTAAAGTAAATGTCCAGCTGGGCTCTTAATCAGTCCATGAACAACTTCAAAAATGTTTGATTCGTTGGAGATGACGTCTTCAAAGGCTGACATCGACGGTTCAGTGTTCAACAACCAAGCAGGTAAGTAGGGCTTCATTCTATCGCACAAAAAAAGTAGATGGAACGGAGTGATTTGCTGGACACAAATTCAAGTCACATGTTTACAGAATTTGGTTTTAAAGGCATCAAGCCTCAATCTAAAAATCAAACTTTTTAAAATCCACTCCTGGTAGAGATTCTTGATACCTGTTTTATTGTCTGATATCTTGTTAAATAATATCCCCTTTTTGTTTCTGGTGCCTTTTCGCTTATTTGAAATAGAGTTCCAGGATACCGTCTTTTAAAAGACTATAACTCTCGTGTAAGGATAAAGGAATGCATATCTTTGTTAAATCAGTCTCAGTGATAGCAGCCTTTTTGGCTAATTGGTCTACCCTTTCATTCGCAGATAATCCACAGTGTGATGGAACCCAACAAAAATCGACATAGGAACCACGTAAATGCAAAAAATGAATTAAGTGGTAGCCTTCTGATATGAGTTCTGCTCTCACACTTGTATTCGAAAATTTTAGAGCTTGTAGGACTGATTTTGAATCAACGCAAAGTGGTATTTGAAATGCAGGAAATTGAAAATCAAGAAGAAAGTTTAATGCCATAATAATGGCAACAAGTTCCGCAGTAAATATGGAAATATTCTTACCAAGGTGGTAACCTTTCTCTATTTTTAAGGATGGAATTATGAATGCTGAACCAGACAAATGATTGTCTAGTACAGAACCATCTGTATAAATTTTAAGGTGATTTATGTAAGTTTCATTTATATGTGATTTAACATACGTTGGCAGCAAGGGTCCATCACTTTTTTTAAAAACTTGTATAGTCTATGTCATAATTTGCTCTACTAAGTTCCCATTCCGGGATAGTGCTAACAGACACCTGAGGAGCTACGTTTTGAGGTGCAGTGCCTGCTTTTGTAAATAAGTCAGATGTGTATGAGGCTATCGATTTTAGAGAATCGATTTTTTGTGCCCGTTTAGGAAAATTTATTTCTGATTTTAATTCAGTTTCACTGGTATTAAGATTTTGTAGTGTATGACTTCTTAAAATATATTTTGTACATGCAAGTTTCATATTTTCTTCAAAAGGTAGTATTCCGATCTCCATATAAGTTCTTAAAGTTGATGTATGAACCGGGACACCAAGAGCTATCTTGTAAGCTTTACTATCGATACTCTGCAACTTTTTAATTAAACATTTTGGGGCTGAGAAAAGTGTCTCCTTGGCATAGGATAATTTTGATCGTACAAGCGCAGTAGCTAAATGTGTTAATACTTTACTGTCTTTACCCCATGATTGTTGACTCACCATTTTCAAAAAATTTAAAGTTTTCTTAGCTTTTGTTAGAATAGTTTGTATGTGATAATTCCAGCTCAATTTAGAAGTTAAATTTACTCCTAAAAATTTTACGACTTTTTTATATTCAAGGCATAATCCATCTATTTGAAATGAAGGCAGAGGATTAGGATCATAACCAGTATTGAACAGAACCATATGCGATTTTTCAGCTGAAAGGGCCAATCCATTTTCAGTCATGTACCTACTAATTTTATCTAGTTCATTTTGATATATCTTTTTAATATAGTTGATTGATCTAACTGGTGTGTGACGTTTTAAAGTAACT
>CM065738.1:52276204-52286204 GCA_033310375.1 Conus canariensis | reverse complement strand
AAAAAAAAAAAAAAGTATGTTAACAACTGGAAGCTAGATAATCCCCCATCTCCACTTCACCCCAATCCCCACCTGAAAGAAAGAAAGCAGAAGAAGAAGAAGAAGAAGAAGAAGAAGAAGGAAGAAGAAGAGAGGAGAGAAGGAGGAGGAGGAGAGGAGGAGGAGAGAAGAAGGAGGAGGAGAAGGAGGAGGAGGAGAAGAAGAAGAAGGAGGGGAGGAGGAGGAGGAGAAGAAGAAAGGAGGAGGAAGAGAGGAGGGAGAAGAAGAAGGAGGGGAGGAGGAGGAGAAGAAGAAGAAGAGAAGCAGAGAAGGAGGAGGAGAAGGAGGAGGAGGAGGAGGGGTCACGTGACTGATTATCCAGCCAGCGAAGCCCAGCGAACAGCAATGACCGTGCATGCGCACGGCCAAGCCCGAGTTCTCGCCTCAGTGACGTCAATGGGAGAGACAGTGACAGTAGAGGAGGAGGAGAAGAAGAAGAAGCTAAAAAAAAAAGTGGGTTAACAACTGGAAGCTGGATAATCCCCCATCTCCACTTCACCCCAATCCCCACCTAAAAGAAAAAAGAAGAAGAAGAAGAAGAAGAAGAAGAAGAAGAAAGAAGAAGAAGCAGAAGAAAATTGAAGAAGAAAAATACAATTCCATGTCCCCCACCCCCACTAACCCCACCCCACCCACAACGATTAGGTACTGGTATCTCTTTCCCATCACCATACCTCAGCGTGTACTGTTTTGCTCTATGGTCACAGACAGACTGAACAGATGAAACGTTTTGACAGTTGTTTTGTCCACACTGTAAACGCTATTCCTTTGTCGATATCTTGTCGTTCAACGCCCCCCCCCCCCCCCCCCCCCCCCCACACACACACACACACCAACCCCTCCACCAACCCCTCCATCCACCATCATAGCAGAGAGAGAGAGAGAGAGAGAGAGAGAGAGAGAAGACAGACAGACAGACAGACAGACAGACAGACAGACCAGAGACAGGGAGATGATGTGATGATGATGATGATGATGATGATGATGATGATCATTATGGTGGTGTGAGAGAGAGAGAGAGAGAGAGAGAGAGAGAGAGAGAGAGAGAGAGAGAGATTATATTGTAGTTCTTGGTTTTAATATGGGTATACTACCCACAGCTAGAGTTATTAATGAACTAGCAACAATGCATCAATCGGCAGCCTTTGCGAGAGAGAGAGAGTCGGAGTCAGAGTCGGAGTCGGAATGTTTTAATTGATCAGGCCATTTGCCCATACAATGGAGTGAATATTCAAAATCAATAATCAAATCAAATCACATTCATACTCTCATGTCTTAACCTTAAAGCTTTGAATATGAAGAGGGACAGCCTTTCCATAATGCGTTTGTTCGTATTCGCAAGCAACAACGAAAATGTATACATGGAGGGCTGTCTATAAAACTTTCTAGGCAACAATTCTTGTCTAAGGTTTTCATACTGGTGACAAACAAACAAAAAAATGGAGTTCAGTTTCTGGAACATTGGGATAAAATGGACAATTCACATCACTGTTCGGATAGGGTCTGTACATCAAAAAATGACATTTCAATGGAGACATTCCAATTCTAAATCTCGAATATACATTACGCTTCTTGATGTAACTGATCTCACATAAATGTAGACTTACACTTGATCACAACAAAAAACACCAGTTCTCTGCCAAATTTTCGTCTTTACTTGACTTCATCAGGACTGTCACCTTGGAACACCTAGTAGTCCTCCTTTGACGTTTATCGTGTCATACGTCATCGTCTATACGTATTTATTGGTCTCGCGTTTATGTCGTCAAACCTGGAAGATTTTTGTTCTGTTTCTTCCTTTCTCTCTCTCTCTTTCTTCCTTTCTCTGTTTTTTCTTTCTCTCTCTCTCCCTTTCTTCCTTTCTCTCTTTCTTTCTTTCTTTCCTACTTTCTTTCTTTCTTTTCATTCTTTCAAAAACACACACACAGACACACACACACACACACACACACACACACACACACACACACACACACACACACACGCACACACACACACACACACACACACACACACACACACAGAGTTTGTCCGAGTGGCAGCAGGGGAAGTATCGTGGACACCACCTGAGCTCTAGTCCCATACATTTAGGCCGTCAGGGTAATTTGTTTTCAGTTTGTGGCGCCACAATCGTTCCCTGACTTTGCGTTTGCACGCATTCTTGTAGACTTAGTGAAAAGGACTGCTTGAAAGAAGCATACACGCTATAAAATGTATGCGACTCCAAAGACGCATGCCAGTGCTGCTTAAAACAGTCTATAAGCCTTTCCTTGAAGCATGCTAGGAAGATGTTTACGTTACCAACCCCCTGAGCTTCCCCAACTTCCCCAAAACCAAACTTATACAGTACATTTCTAACTTTACATGCCCACGTTTCATAATTTTGACGTTGCAAATTTAAAAGCATTTCATAGGCCTTTTTAGGATATCGATCATTGTCCATCTGTACAAGTCGTAACCAAAACTTCACACATTTGACAAACGTTAATATATACAAAGGATACCTGCCTGTTTCTCCATAAATAACATGCTTCGGCGATTTTATATTCACACCCAGAAATCGTTTCAGAGCAAACAAATGGATTCTTTCTATCTGTTCTTGATTTTTGCATCAAGCCCCAGATTTCAGCTCCATATGTTAAAATGGGTTGAATCTGAAAATTGAAAAGTTTACAAAAGAAGGCAGGAGAATGCTCGCCAATTGACCACATCGTTCTTATGATTGCTGTAATTCCTTTCTTGGCCCTGTCTGCGAGATCAGACATCGTATACACAAAACTTAATCTTGTTGACAAGTAAATGCCAAGGTATTTGTACACATTCACAATTTTTAACTCGTTATCATCAAAAAAACATCTTTCCCTTAAGGCATGGTATCCCCCATTCCGAAAAAATGACAATGTTCGATTTTTCCATATTTACAATGAGATCAAGACGTTTAGCTGCATCAGACAAAATATTCAACTGCGTCTGGAGACCAGTAACACTATCAGATATTAGTGCAACATCATCAGCAAATAGGAGGATTAGTATTTGAATAAAATCTGGCGTCAACTGAACAGCATGTCGACCAGAATCAAGCACATCTTTCTTTTGCGAGCGAGCGAGCGAGCGGGCGAGAGAGAGAGAGAGAGAGAGAGAGAGAGAGAGAGAGAGAGAGAGAGAGAGAGAGAGAGAGTGAGAGAGAGAGAGAGACAGACAGAGAGAGAGAGAATACGAATACGAATACGAATACGAATGGTTTAATGCGTCATGCTTTCGTCCCATGGACACGTGTGGAGGGGATTGGGGGGGGGGGGGGGGAGGGGGGCATTGAAATGAAAATGAAATTAAATAAACATAACAAACTTTATTGAAAATAATACTGGGCATCCGACATGGAAGCAGATCCCGTTAATTTGGGGGACACGCGGAAATGCTTAAGATGTCCATCATGATGTCGGTGTATGTGGAATCGACATCTTTTCTAGGGTGGTCAGTGTGGAGTTTGTTTCCCACCAGCTGTGGTGGAATCGTCATCCCGTTGAAAGCTGCGCCGCCCTATGTCAATTTCTCTGGATGTTTCTTGCAAACAGTTTGATATTTCCTTGTAAGTGTCATGAGACAAATAAGGAAATTTGCTGTGAAAACAAATATCGGGGTGGTGGGGGGGGGGGGGGGGGGTGATGCACTCGCCGTTTTCGTTACGAGTCTGCTGCACTGACGTTGACACACTGACCGCTGCACAATTTCTTTACAAGTGTCATACACCCACTAGATACTTCTATACTGCAAATTTCCGAAGCGTCATATGACAGTCCGTAAATTTGCAGTGTTACAATATCTAGTAGGTGACTGAGTGATTGGGTGGGTGGGGGGTGATGGTGATGCATTTGCCGTTTTCTTTCCCAGGTGTGCTGCACTGACGTTGACACAATGTCCGCTGCACTGTCTGTCTGTGTTGTGCACTGGAAAGATGGCTGACCCAAACACCCCCTGTCTTTTTCTGCTGCCTGGGTAGATGGCAAGACAGTGACTGTCAGCAGGGCCATAGACAGGGAATGTGTCAGAGCGTGGCCTTCGAGAAAAGATGGCCAGATACACACTCGCGTGATGGCACAGCTGGAAGCGATCACTTGCAGACAAGAAGTGCGTTAACGAGTACGGAACGCTGTGCATGTTATATTTCGGTTTGCTGAGACGTCGTTTTTGGTGTGTGTGTGTGTGTGTGTGTGTGTGTGTGTGTGTGTGTGTGTGTGTGTGTGTGTGTGTGTGTGTCATTCATTTAACGTCTTTCCACTAAACTCATATGTTAGAGCTGGTGACTCAAAGATGGCCTTGCACTATTTTGCCTCATTACTGGAATTATTTTTTTCATGTCTTGACATAAAATGAGAACACGAGCGGGCCTAGGATAGAACCCTGGGGCACGCCATGTCGGATATGTAACTTTCCTGACGACTTGGTGTTATTGGTGCAAGCAGTCAGCTGGCATTTTTTTATTATTAGGAATGGCATGATCAGCTGGAAACCTTTTACTATTAAAGCATTTTATAATACCTCTCTGCTTGATAACTTGTTGTTAATTACATCAACAGCGTTTGCAAAATCAATAGATAGTGCGCCACAATCTATTGATCAATCTCTCTCTCTCTCTCTCTCTCTCTCTCTCTCTCTCTCTCTCTATATATATATTTTATATATATATTTGTGTGTGTGTGTGTGTGTGTGTGTGTGTGTGTGTGTGTGTGTGTGTGTGTGTGTGTGCTTTATCATTATTGATACTTTGCTATTGACCTACACAGTGTGTAGGCGCTGCATGACGAGAATGATTTTTCCTGAACCCCGGCTGATTCCTAATTAGTAGTTTGTAGGAGTCAAGATGGCGGTAAATGGTTCAGTTATGTGTTTTTCAAAGGCGGTTCACCAGAATGGCAAAACAGATAAGGTTTGAATAACGTTCCATAGTTCAGAATTGTCTACAGAGATTTACAAATGAGTATCATTTTTGCAACTTTGAACTGACCAGCAAGTACATTTATCAGTGCATGATTGTACATACAGGTAAGAGCTTCATATACAGCAGTATTGGGAAATTTTCTGTCAGTCCCGTCAAGGTTGCTACTTCCTTCTACTGAAAATTGTACAACACTAAGTAAACATCAGTAATAGGTGGAACAGATAGATTTGAGCGAATATTGCTCGCATTGCAATTGTTTGGTATGTTAAGGAGTTCGTTTGATTCGATTTTTTTTCTCTTGATGATATGTTCTAAGAGAGAGAGAGAGAGAGAGAGAGAGAGAGAGAGAGAGAGAGAGAGAGAGAGAGAGAGAGAGAGATGGACAGTCAGAGAGACAGGTAGTTTTCAAGGTGGGTGTTCGCTTACTTTCGCCTAACTTGAAGCTTTAGACCAGACATGAATATGAAAGAAACACAAAACAAATCAAACTAAAACGAAACGAAACAAAACATCAAACAACAACACACACACACACACACACACACACACACACACACACACACACACACTATAACGCGTATGTACACACATGCAGACCTCCTTTCCTTACTGAGAAACAGTGTCGCAACGGGGATGGACATGACTCATCCCTCCACGCACCCACCTCTCCACCCCACTTCCCCCTCCTCCCCCCTCCCTCGATCCCCATTACCCACTTACTCGATCCTCTCACCCTCTCCAAATACCACACCTCCAAATCTAATCCCCAACCCCCTCCTTCCCTTCCTCCAGCCTCCCCCCCCCTCACCTATTTTCCTGTCTTCTCAGTTCCTTTGTGGTTCCTTTCCTCCTCCCCCTAGGCCTCTCACTTGTATACACACGAGACTCAAAGCCTGGTCGTCGAGTTTCTTCTCTTAAGGCTCTATTAGCACGGCCCGACAGTCTCGTCTTACTCACACCTGAGATGCGGCCGGCCGTCGCTCTTTCAGCGGAGCCTCCAAGGAGCAATACACTCTCCACACAGCACAGGCGGGCTCAAGGAGGGTTTACGACATCTAGCATGAATAGGCGCACAAGCTGCCGAAGGGACAGGAAGTGGACAGTCAATTCACATCTATACCCATGGCAACATGGAACCCCCCCCCCCCCCCCCCCCCCCCCCTCCCCGCTCGATGGGATGGAAGGAACGAGAGGGTGGGTGGGGTGGGGTGGGGCAGAAAAGGTGAGGTGGGGGAGGGTTGTTAACCAAGACTGGAGGGGGGGGGGAGGGGTGTTAACCAATACTACACTAAAGAACTCCACACACAAGTGGCACGTTTCGGGGCTTTAAAGAGCTGAGCATGATCGTCTCAAGGATTGACTGACCCGCACCTGTCCGCTACTTTGTGAGTGGACAGATGGCCGTTGGCAACAGTGTTCTCGTCGGGTTGTCTTCCCCTGCCTATTTTCTCGAGTCAACATCTCTTTGCCCGGATCAGGAGTAGATAATCCATGCGAGGCTTTATTTCCCTTCCGAAATGACATCGATTTTTGAGTTACAAACTCGATCAGTCAAAGTTCAAATATACCAGGAATTGAAAAGAGTGAACTGCATGCTCAAAATAGAAGCACACGTGATTACCTAAAATCAGTTTCTGAGCCTGCTACCTGGTTGCGAATCTGCCTAGGAGAAGTAAATCTCTTATTCCAAAACCCGGGTGGATGGGACCCAGCAGCCTTGGCAGGCCACTCATCTCGGACAAGGAACAAGTCTGATGCTAAACCCACTAAGTGCCTAGGAGTGCTGGACAGACTTGGAGCCCGAAGACCCTGGGTCCATGGACGCCCCAGTATCCAGCATCCATGCTTCGGCCATTGGATGATGGCTCCACTGCCTTGTGGATACCCTCGGGAGAAGGAGAGGCTATGGGAGTAAACTCAGAGAGAAAATCCGGAGTGGAGCCCCTAAGGCAGTTGGACGTCAACTTCTGACTTCTTACCGGAAACTCCTGCAGCCAGACCAGTGCCAAACGATGTGCCTCGCACTCTTTTGGAGCCCACTGACGAGGCCAAGAGGGGGATACTGATGCATGGGCAACACAGCATCTCCATATTTCTCGCCCAGGCTTGCGCCCTGGAGAGGTCACTCCAGCTTCACTGTTTCAGCGAAGAACCAACACAGGAGACAGCAGTGAGGTTTATAAGTCCACACTCGATTGGTGTAGAGTAGGAAGCCATGGGCTGTCTCTCATGGTGGGAGGGATCATCGTCTCCCACTGGTCAGCTACTGCCCGCCGCAAGCTGGGCATCGGTCACCACGGGGTCGGAAAGCTGAACGACAATGGACAGAGGTTGCTGGAGCTGTGCTCATACCACAGCCTTTGCGTCACCAACACCTTCTTCCAGTCCAAGCCCCAACACAAAGTGTCCTGGAAACACCCAAGGTCTCATCGCTGGCACCAACTGGACTTTGTGGTCCCGAGACGCTCAGCTGTGAACACTGTCCTGGCAACGAGAAGCTACCACAGCGCCGACTGCGACACTGATCACGCCCTCGTGTGCAGCAAATTGAGGATACAGCCACGCAAGTTGCACCACTCCAAAGCAAAAGGTCATCCCCGCATCAGCGTTGCAAGAACAGGAGACCCTGTTCGCAGACAGGAATTTGTAGCTGTCGTCGAAGAGACACTCCAAGACTTGCCAGAGCAGGATGCCACAGCAAGGTGGAACACCATCAGAGATGCTGTCTACGATGCCGCCATCTCAGCCTTCAGCAAGGGAGTAAGGAGGAACCAGGACTGGTTTGATGCCAACCTCTCTGAAATGGAGCCGGTCATTGAAGCCAAGCGTAACGCTCTTCTGGCATGCAACAAATCCGCCAGTGAGAAGACGCTCGCAGCATTAAGAACTGCACAGAGCAATGCACAGAGGGTCGCAAGACGATGTGCTAATGACTACTGGCTGCAACTGTGCGAGAACATCCAGCGTTCAGCCGACTGCGGAAATGTTCGTGGTATGTTTGATGGGATCAAGAAGGCAGCTGAAGCAGAAGTGAAGAAAACTGCTCCTCTGAAGTCTTCAACAGGCGCGACAATCACTGACCGTGATCAACAGATGAAGCGATGGGTCGAGCAGTACTCAGAGCTCTACTCCAGGGAAACAGTAGTCACTGACGCTGCCCTTGACGCCATCGATGACTTGCCTGTGATGGAGGAACTGTACCAGGTGCCCACCTTGAGGAACTCGGCAAAGCCACCGACATGCTCCCCAGTGGAAAAGCACCAGAAAGTGACGGCATTCCACCTGAAGGGATCAAGGGTGGGAAGTCAGCGCTGCTGGAGCCCCTGTATGACCTGCTTTGTCTATGCTGGAGGGAGGGTGCAGTCCCCCAAGACATGCGTGATGCCTCCATTGTGACTCCCTATAAGAACAAAGGCACCGCAGCGACTGCACAACTACAGAGGATATCTCTCCTGAGCATAGTCGGGAAGGTATTCGCTCGCATTATCCTCACCAGGCTCCAGACACTTGCTGCTCGAATGTACCCAGAGTCCCAGTGTGGCTTCAGGGCAGGCCGGTCAACAACTGACATGATTTTCTCAGTGCGCCAGCTTCAGGAGAAGTGCAGAGAGCAGGGCATACCACTGTATCTGGCATTCATCGATCTAACGAAGGCTTTCGACCTTGTTCGTCTCCTGGAGAAGATCGGCTGTCCTCCTCAGCTGCGCAGCATGGTGGTTTCCTTCCACGAGGACATGAAGAGCGCAGTTACGTACGACGGGTCTTGCTCAAAACCCTTTTCCATCACAAGCGGAGTAAAACAGGGCTGTGTGCTCGCGCCGACACTTTTTGGCATCTTTTTCTCCATGCTTCTGAAGTACGCCTTCATCTCTTCGCAAGATGGAATCTACCTGCACACACGCTTGATGGAAAGCTGTTCAACCTCGCCTGCTTGAGAGCCAAAACCAAGGTGTCCCAGATCCTCATCAGAGAGATGCTCTTTGCTGACGATGTAGCGCTTGCCTCAAACACTGAAGAGGTCCTGCAGAGACATATAGACAGGTTCGCTGATGCATGCAAAGAATTTGGACTCACGATCAGTCTGAAGAAGACCAACGTCAGCGCACAGGATGCAAGCCACGCACCCTCTATCAGCATCAACGACTACACCCTGGAAGTGCTGAGGACTTCACGTACCTTGGGTCGACCACCTCTACCAGCCTGTCACTTGACATAGAGATCAACCGGCGTATAGGAAAAGCCGCAGCAACCTTGGCCAAGCTGTCCAAAAGGGTGTGGGACAACAAGAAGCTCACAGAGAATACCAAGATGCGTGTCTATCAGGCCTGCGTTCTCAGCACTCTCCTGTACGGCAGCGAGACATGGACCACCTACGCGAGGCAGGAACGCCGTCTGAACACCTTCCACATGCGCTTCCTCAAACGCATTCTGGGCATCTCCTGGCAGGACCGAGTACCGCACAGCGACATCCTGGCCAGGGCTGGAATCCCAAGCATGTTCGCCATGCTGAGCCAGAGACGTCTACGCTGGCTCGGGCACGTAAGGCGCATGGAACATGAGCGTATTCCCAAGGACCTACACTACGGCCAACTTGCCACTGGTACCAGACGCACAGGACGCCCCACTCTCAGGTTCAAGGATGTGTGCAAACGTGACATGAAAGTGTGCAACACTGACCCTGATGCCTGGGAAACAGCTGCCGACGACCGTGACTGCTGGCGTCAAATGGTGCAGAGAGGAATCAGACAAGCGGAGGAGGGGAGAACTCAGCAGGCAGCAGAGATACGAGCACGCCGCAAACAGCGAGCAGCCTTTGCTTCTTCCCAGTCGTCCTGCTTCGTCTGCACCAACTGCAACAGAGACTGTCACTCCAGAATTGGGTTGCACAGCCACACCAGGCGCTGTTCACAACCCTAGGAGAAATCTCACTTGGCGCATCAAGCATTGTCCTCCGGAGACTGCATTGCCAACACACACACTGTTTCAAAGTGAGGTGATTGCAGGCGGTAATTGAAACAAACT
>CM065738.1:52246204-52261204 GCA_033310375.1 Conus canariensis | reverse complement strand
GGAATTTTGTGGTCCTTATACCTCTCTTTGACATACGTCAATACACTATGAGTTGACACATGTCCATATACACTAGGTTGACATATGTGTATAGATCCCAAATAGACATGTTTTCACTTATCCCGAGTTGATGTATGTTGACACTAGTCCATATACCCTGAGTTGGCCCTTGTCTATATGCCCCTCTTTGACACATACCCATATACCTCTCGTTGACAGATATTCATATACCCCTCTGTGACACATGTCCATATATCCCTCGTTGACACATGTCCATATATCCCTCGTTGGTGCATATCCATAAATCCCTGGTTGACACATATCCATACACCCCTCTTTGACACTTGTCCATGTACCCCTCTTTGACACATATCACACACCCCTCTTTGACACATGTCATACACCCCTCGTTGACACATATCATATACCCCTCGTTGACACATATTATATACCCCTCTTTGACACATATCATACACCCCTCTTTGACACATATCATACACCCCCCTTGACACATATCATACACCCCTCTTTGACACATATCCATATACCCCTCTTTGACACATATCACACGCCCCTCGTTGACACATATCATACACCCCTCGTTGACACATATCATACACCCCTTGTTGACACATGTCCATATACCCCTCATTGGCACATGGATATACCCTTCGCTGACACGTGTCCCTGTACCCCTCGCTGACACATGTACATACACCCCGAGCTGACACATGTCCATATACCCCTCATTGGCACATGCCCATATACCCTTCGTTGACACGTGTTGATATATCTCTCGTTGACACATGTCCATATACCCCTCACTGACACATGTACATGCACCCGAGTTGGCACATGTCCATATACCCCGAGTTGGTGCATGTCCATATACCCTGAGTTGACACATGTCCATATACCTTAAAATGGCACTTGGACATACACCTTAAGATGACACTTGGACATATACCCTGGGTTGACACACGTCCATATACCTTGAAATGGCACTTGGACATACACCTTAAGATAACACTTGGACATACACCCTGAGTTGACACATGTCAATATACCTTAAGGTGGCAATTGAACATATACCCTGAGTTGACACATGTCAAATACCTTAAGGTGGCAATTGAACATATACCCTGAGGTGACACTTGGACACATACCCCAAGTTGATACATGTCCATATATCCGAAGTTAACATATGGACATGCACCCAAAGTGACTCATGTACATATTTCACAAGTTGACACATGCACATATACACAAAGTTGACACATGTACATATACCTCAAGTTGCGATATTGCCATATATTCTGAATTAATACATATCCACGGTGAGTTGACACAAGCTAGCTGATACGTGTATTTGTATATCCCGAGTTGACACATATACATACATACATTCATACATACATACATGCATGCATACATACATACATACATACATACATACATACATACATACATACATACATACATACATACATACATACATACAATCCGAGTTGATATACGTCTCTACAATACACCCCAGGTTGACATATTTCCATACACTCCGAGCTGAACATTTATCCGCAGTGGAAAGGTGCATACACCCCGAACTGACACATGTCCGGACGACTCGTGTTAACACATATCCATACACACGGAGTTTACACATATCCATAGACTCCCAGCTGGCATATGTCCATATACCCCTAGTTTAAATGACATACACACTGAGTCGACACATGTCTATCAATCCCAAGATGACGTGTGTCCATACATCCCCAGTTGACGCATATCCATGACACATGACCATACATTCCAAGATGAACATATGAACATTTACCCTGAGCGGAAACGTACATTCATCCCAAGTTGACGCGTCAAAAAAAAAAATCGTGTTAAGTTATATCTGCACACCCGAATGGACACATGTCCATACAATCCATGTTGACACATGCCTGTACACCCCATATTAATACAATTCAAACAACCCTTGTTGACACATGTCCACACACATGTCCATGCACTCCATGTTGATACATGTCAATACACCCCGTGTTGACACATATCCACACACCCTGTGTTGACACATGTCCATACACCCCGTGCTGACACATGTCTGTACACCCAGTGTTGACACATGCCCATACACGCCATGTTAATTCATGTCCATACACCCTGCATTAATTCATGTCCATACACCCTGCGTTAACACATATCCATACGCCCCACGTTGACACAAATCCTTACACCCCAAGTTGACACATGTCCATACACCTCTTCTTCATCTTTTCCCTCTGCGGTCAATCGCTTTTTGGTTGTATCAGATCTTCAGTCTTGTTTCCATGATGAAATTCACAGTCTTGCCGAGGTCACGAGGCTGCCCCAAAACTGTATCTGCAGTTCTGCATCTTCTGGCCAGGTCTGACGCTGTAGAACATCATGGGCTGAACAGCGTTGGAGGATGTGTACTGGGTTCTGCGATCCAGTGCCGCATGGACATTCGTCTGTGTGGGCAATCTTCATTCCGCTGAGGTGGTTCAGCAGTCGGCAATGGCCAGTTCTCAGTCTGAAGAGGATTGTTTGTTGGTATCTCTGGAACAGATGGATTGGATCAGCACCACTGTCTGCACCCAGCCTTCTCTTCCACTGGTTTTGATACTGGTTGTGGATGCTAGGTTTGGCCTTTCTGTAGGTCACTGGGTGGTTGAACTGCTCCGTATTGATGCCTGACTTGGATAGAGCATCAGCCGTCTCATTCGCAGTGATTCCACTGCAGTACAATGGTGCATACACCCTTTCTGATACATGTCTATACACCAGTGTTGTCATTTCTCCATACACTTGGCGTTGACATATGTCCATACACCCTGAGTTGACGTACACCCCTCCCCCCCCCCCCCCCCCCCCCCGTGTTGACACATCTCCATACACCTTGTGTTCACACATGTCCATACACCCCGTGTTGACACATGTCCATACACCCCGTGTTGACACATGTCCATACACCCCGTGTTGATGCATGTCCATACACTCTGAGTTGACGTATATCCACACACCCCGCGTTGACGCATGTCCATACACCCCGTGCTGACACATGTCCATACGCCAATGTTGACACATGTCCATACACCCCTGTCATGTGCACAGGATGTGTAAAGGTGTTGTGTGCACATGTTTTGTATATATTAACAGTCTTAAGATTGAAATAAATTTTGCTTTGGTACCATGTCTTTAACAGGTAATGCCATTGTTAACATATTTGAGAGGGGGGGGGGGGGGGGGGGGGGGGGGAGGGGGGGGGAGAGAGTGTGTATGTGTGCGGGTGTGTGTAATACAAAATGAAAAACTGAAAATAATGAAGTCCTTTCTTCCATCTATGTTGTTTCCTTTGTATAATGCAACACATTATCAGAGTGAGTGTGCCAGTACACCGCACATTAGTACATTAACAAACCCAGACACTTTGTATCAATTGCCAAAACACTAAAATCTGCAAAAAATATGTCCATTTGTAAGAGAACATACAGACTATGCATGATGTCCGTTTGTAAGAGAACATACAGACTATGCATGGTGTGTAAGAGAACATACAGACTATGCATGGTGTGTAAGAGAACACACAGACTATGCATGGTGTGTAAGAGAACATACAGACTATGCATGGTGTGTAAGAGAACACACAGACTATGCATGGTGTGTAAGAGAACATACAGACTATGCATGGTGTGTAAGAGAACATACAGACTATGCATGGTGTGTAAGAGAACACACAGACTATGCATGGTGTGTAAGAGATTGGTGGGGAAGAAAAGAAGGGGAAACAAGGGGGAAAAAAGAGACAA
The DNA here is from genome assembly GCA_033310375.1 of Conus canariensis. Lineage (NCBI taxonomy): Eukaryota > Metazoa > Mollusca > Gastropoda > Neogastropoda > Conidae > Conus > Conus canariensis. The sequence goes on along the minus strand of CM065738.1, from coordinate 52,257,368 downwards.
AACCTAGTAATGGAATTATTTTTGTTTTTTTTTCGCTTTTTGTTTTTTTTGGCATATGAAGAGGACAATGTGAAGCACCAAAAATAAAGAGGTGGACTTTGGCCTTAGGGAAAAAAAAAAGAAAAAAGTACAAAAAAAATCACCACCTTAGGTGCTCCATTGGTCCGAGACCTGATGCCACAAAAAAAAAGTCTTAAGATTGAACGTCAGCGGTATTGGGGTATTGAGAGAAAAGAGATCATGTGATTGTACGGCGTCGTTCTGTTGGTAGTGGCCCGGGTGAGTACTGCTTGGGAGCGCTGCGCGCGTTATTTAACTTAGCTAGAACATTTTTATAATCACTTGCTCTACGCCAGCCGGGGGAGTCGCATGGTCTGTTTATTTACGGCGATTGAAGACCGATGCAAGGCTGATGCATCGTTGAGGTATTTTTTGTCATTAATGTTTAACTAGAGAGAAGTGAAATCTTCGGGGAAAAAATTAAAGAAAACATTTGTATTCAAAAGAAAAGAAAAGGATAAGAACCGGTGTGGTTACACCTGTAACATTTCTTTATAAAAGAATGGGGAAAAGAAAGGAAAAGTCATATTTAAAGTAAAAACTTATAAGAAAAGGTTACTGTTTATATCTTCATGTTTAAGTGAGTCTCCTTAGTTATTGTAGAACTGCACGTGGTTCCGAGTGTGTTGACAGATTGCCTGTCTCACGCCAGGCCACGGGTGGGAGTGTTTGGAGGTGGTGGAGGTGCCGGACCTGACCCCAGCCTGGGACGGGTGGCAGACCTCGCCCGCAGTGCCCTTCCTCACGGAGGAGGATTCCAGCCAGGCAGCGCCCCTTTGGGCCGGAGAGGGCTGTTTTGGTTGTATTATTGGGGACTGAAGAAACTAGATGAAGAATGTCTTTGGCGCATTTTCCTGTGTCGATGAAGAATGACTCTGGCGCATTTCCCCATGTGGATGAAAAAATGACTCTGGCGCATTCCCCCATGATGTTATGACTCTATTGTGTAACCTCAACCGTTGTGAATCGTGATTTGATGGATCTTCTGTGCTGAGGTTACAAGATAATGGTATATAGTATAAATACTGTGATGATGGATAGTGACATAACCCCCATGTTTTATGAACGTTTCAATTGAAGGGGAAACAGTGCCAGGTGTTACCTCCTTGGTGGAGAGGAGGTGTGTTTGTGTTTATTTTGGTTGCCTCCCCCATTGGAGAGGAGGTGTGGATAAATTAATTTGAGAATTGTATGTACTAATTATATTTGTTCTCCCGTAGGAGGAGGGGGAGGAAAAAAAAAGCAACTTTTCGGTGTTGTGTATTTATTTGACACGCCTTGGGTGAAAGGAATGATTGCGCGCGTTTGCGGAGTTTGCTTTGGCGGTGGTGCGTGCGTGTGTTGCACGACTCCGAGAAGCATGACAACCCCACCTTGACATATGTCCATACACTCTGTGTTGACACATACCCACACATCACATGGTGACACATGTCCATACATCCTGTGTTGACACATGTCCATACACCCCATGTTTACACTTGTCCAAAGACACCATGTTGACACATGTCCATACACCCCGTATTGACACATGTCCATACACCCCGTATTGACACATGTCCATACACCCTGTGTTGACACATGTCTATACACCCTGTGTTGACACAAATCCATACACCTCATGTTTACACATGTCCATACACCCCATGTTGACACATGTCCATACACCTCATGTTGACACATGTCCATACACCCCTTGTTGACACACGTCCATACACCCCCTGTTGACACATGTTCATACACCCCGTGTTGACACAAATTCATACACCCATGTTAACAAATGTCCATACACCTCATATTGACACATGTCCATACACCCTGTGTTGACACATGTCCACACACCCCGTGTTGACACATGTCCGTACGCGCTATGTTGATACATGTCCACACACCCCGTGTTGACACATATTCATACACCCCGCGTTGACACATAGCCATACACCCTGTGTTGTCACATATCCATACACCCTGTGTTGCCGCATATGCATACACCCCGTGTTGACACATATCTGTACATTCTGAGTTGACACATACAGACACACATAAACAAATGCAGGTAATCTGCTGTATGATTCGCCTTTTTTAACAGAAACGTCGTGACTGTCATCGTCTCCTTTACAACAATTTTCGAGTTCATCCTGAAAGTAATGATAACAACATGTTGAGACCAGTATGTCATATAAAAGACCGGACTAACAAAGAGGACGGTTTGTCCTAGGGCAGAACCGCGAGTAACCGCGGTCCATAAACCGCGCTTGTTCGCTTATTAAACCGGCCTATAATGTGGGAGTATGGCCTGATGTCGTCGCTAGTGTGTAACGGCCTTCAGATTCATGTCGTCGCTAGTGTAAGACGGCCTTTAGTTTCAGTGACCTTTGTGTACTCTTGTAGCCATTGCCCTTCCACTACCTGCATCCCCACCCCACCCCACTTCTCCTAATCTGCTTACGGTTATAATAAAAGCAGCATTGCTGTTGTCATTGTCATTGTTGCTACTGTTGTGGATTACTATTGTTGTTAATATGAAGCATTGGTCCTTTCAGATGAATTAGTTGGCGTTCCTTGAAAAACAGAAGAGAGAGAGAGAGAGAGAGGAGAGAGAGGAGAGAGCGAGAGAGAGAGAGAGAGAGAGAGAGAGAGAGAGAGGGGTGGGGGGGAGGGAGGGAGGGAGGGAGAGAGAGAGAGAGGGAATGAAGGTACACCATACTACACAAGCACTCCCCCGATCACGAGTGCTCCAATCAGCGCACAGAGTTGTACGCTGCGGCTTCGTTGATTGGCGGATAGTTTTTTTTTTTCCCGTGGCCGAGACTTCCGCGGGTTGTTTGTCACAAGGTGGATTTAAACCCTGCACACATTCGCGTTCCTTCCTCTGCCTTGACAAGTGGTGGCAGATGGGAAGAGACAGTCAGCTGATTTGGGGGGGGGGGGGGGGGGGGGGTGGCGTGTTCACTTCGTACACACAGCAACCGGTCACTCTTCGCACTGGCCGGTCACTGGCAACCGGTCACTCGAAGCACTCTTCGTCCGAACTGGTCAGTGAGATCTCTCACTGAAGTGTACATCAGAGAGGGACGGTGTGGCAACGACCGTTTGGCCAAAACAAGCAGCTCTGCAGTTCCATCATCATTGCTCGATATGTTGAACCGGGTGGCGTCTTCAGCTTGACTTTTTTTTTTTTTTTTTTTTTTGTGACCAGCTAGCTACTCGGCGTGTAAAACACCGGTGTCGCCGCATCTATCGTGGTAAGTTGCTTGTTTGTTTGCTTTTGTTTCCCTTTTTTGTGATTAGGGTAAAGCTAGTGTCTAAAAATCCTTGGTTGGAAGAGATTAACATTTTTCATCTGATCTAAGATTTTACAACGGAAAGATTTATAACAAAACTTACGGTGTGTTTTTAGAAGGCGAATTTAAAAGGTGGTGTGAGTTTATTTTCATTTTTTTCCCCCAAATGATTTGTGAGTTGACTTCATCGTGGTGACAGCCCTGATGTGGCCGTTTGCGGTCGGCTGGGCAAAAAACATTACCTTACGCATTGAGAACCTCATCCAAAATGAAGCCACATGCTTTGAAAAAAAAGCCTCGTCACGGTTCCTGAAAAAATTACTGCCGACATGATGAACTCGGAAGTTCAAGTAAGTTGGAAGCTCCCGTTTGACTCTACCCCAATGACTGGCACTTCCATGGACAAAAAAAAAAAAAAAAAAAAAAAAAAAAAAAAACCTGAAAGAAAAAAAAAAAAAGAAAAAAAAGAAGAAAAGTTCTTTGTGAAACCGCGAATCCAGAGACTGACACTAAATAGGATGGTTAAACTAGGTTATCCCCATGTCTTTTTTGTCCGAACTGAATAATTCAGAGAAAGGTCGAGACAGAAGACTGTCGCGATCACGCTTGAACACCGGTCAGTGTCAAAACTTGGGAAGAGAACGGTGAGGGAAGCAAGGTGGGGGTGAGGGTGGGTGGGTGGGTTGGGGGGGGGGGGTCTTTAATGATTAAAACCGGCAGAAATATCGACACCCGATCAAGACCGCAGGATAACATGTTATCAGCAGACCTGTTTACCTGTACCATTTCACCATATTTTGTACACACGTTTTGGCGAAAATACGACGAATACAAGGAACTGAAAAATACGTCGAACAAAATTCCAACTTCTGCGCGCGAAATCGGTTGTACAGTGTCCGTTTCTTCGACAACATACCCGGTCACGTCGAAAAACCAGCGACAGAGCGTGAGCGTGTGCCAAAGTATGCTGATGAATCAGGTTTGAAAGTAGCTTGTATGAGAAAGAACCTGTTTTGCTGTAGTCGGTGCAAGATCGTGTGGTTCTTACTGGTAAGAATCGTGTGCAGTGTGATGGCAGGTGGAAACTAAACGAAGGACCGTCCCTTCTTCCTCCTGTTTTTACAGAAATGTGGAATTGTGTGCACACTCTTTGCAGAAAATACGCTTATTTTCGTTGGAAAGTTTAAGTACACCAAAAGCAGATTTAGGATGGACATGTCTGTATCAGCGTTGTAGGCCAAAGGGACTTGCGGGTATGGTCAGCCATGACACGCGTGACGTAAAGGGCCGTTGATGGAGCCCGCTGGGGCAGTGCGTCAGCCCCCTAAAATAGAACAGTGACTCACTGAACGCGTCATTGAACTCCGGGCTGAGTCATTACGTGACGACGAGTCAGTCATTCCTTGCAGTGTTTCTTGTTATTTTTTTTTTCTTTTTTGTTTTTGTTTTTGTTTAATATATCCATGTTCGTTTTGACTTTTGACTGATGTGAAGTTTAGGACTACATGTCTGCAGAGTGCATATTTCCCACACTATGGCGATACACTGACTAAGAGGTTCTGATTTCCAAATTTTGTACAGTTTAATTTTTGCCTTTTTTTTCTCTAGGCTGTTTAGTGGTTCAGTTTTTTAATCTTTGTTTTTTCTTCCCCTTTCCTCCTTTCCTTCTTCCCTTGTTCCTTTCTTTGGTTTAAATAATCTTATTTCCGATTTGCAATAACATGCGGCTTGCGGCTTTCCTTAGCTCTCGCTAATCAGTGAATTTTCCCGTCGTATGTGATTGGCTGCTATATTTAGAAAGGAGGTCACCTTCACTGCTGCTTGAGCAGCATTCGTGTATTTATTTGTTTTATTTATTTTCTCATGTAATTTGCTTTTGCCTCTTTCGTTCCCTAACGGAACAGTAATCGTTTTCTTTCTCTTTTTTTTTCTTGTTTTCTTAAAGTTTGGTTTAGTTTCTGCCTACAGTCACCTCAGGGCGCGACCTGTGTTAGGGAAAACAAGAGTGGAAGCCGTACAGAGAAAGAGAGAGGTCTGGTGGGGAAGGAGGGGAGGGGAGGGAGATGTGTCGTCGAGCTCTAGATTTTGCCTTCCACCCTCACCTTCCACTGCTACTCCCCCCCCCCCACCCCCACTACCACCCTCAGCCCTCTCTACTCGTCTCTTCCCCCTCTTTCCTTTGTGCGCGCAGTAGCTATGGCAGCGGTTCTCCTTCTTCAGCGTTCCAGTATCTGGTAGCGTGTGAACTCGTTTTACCCTGTTGGGATACTCGCACTATACTCGAGAGTCTAGTCAGTTCACTCCGACTTCGTTGAGTGCAGACATGTGTGGGAAGAGGTTGTGGGAAAAGATTCGGTAGACAGAAAGGACAGTAGACGACAGTGCAGCAAAGGAGGAGACAAGAGTTACTGAGAGCGATAGGCAAAGGGGACGTTACTAACACAGAATGTCCACAAGGAGAGGGAACAATTTGTACAAAAGACACCCCCCCGCCTCCCCCCTCCCCCCCCCCTCCCACGCGGTATCCCCACGGGGAAGAGCAGAGGAGACAACGGGTGGGAAAGGGGTCAAAGGAAGGACCGGTCGGGGGTGGGAGGTGGAGGGTAGGAATGGGACTATACAGCGGGCCTGGCTATCCCTCGGTGACAGTTTTATGGCCTTCAGGACAGCAGCTGGCCAGAGGAAAGGAGGGAGAATGTGTATAGCCCCAAGAAATGGACAGCGCCGTCACGTGCCACGTGACACACACACACAAACAGGTGCACGCGCGTGTCAGTTAATCGGGTCTGGGATGACGTCATTTGAGTTCTACCGAGTCCGTGGCGTGTTTCTGCACTTATGTTGTCCCTGTTCCTCGCACCTCTCTCTCTCTCTCTCTCTCTCTCTCTCTGTTTGTCTGCCCCCCCCCACCCCCACCCCCACCACACACACATACACACACACACACACACTCCCCAGTATTTTTTGATTTGTTCTGTACTTGTTCTGTGTCTTCTGACCTCTTTTTTTAAACTTTTATTTCTGTCTCTGTCTCTGTCTCTCTCTGTCTCTCTCTGTTATCACCCGTCAGTCAGTGTTTTCCGACTGGTTCAAGTTTCTTTAGCTTTCAAGGGTGTGAGGGGGGGGGGGGGGGGGATTTTTTCCCTTCCTCCTCCCTCCCCCCTTCACTCCCCCGCCCCCGCCAGCGTCACCCTACCCCCATTCACCTCCCCAAACTTGACTCCTCATTGTCATCGTTCCGCCACACTCCCCTCTATGTTTCTGTCACTCGCATCGTTCCGCCACACTCCCCTCTTTGTTTCTGTCACTCGGTGACTGCCGCCACCACCCACCACCTCCACCACCTCCCCCTTTCTAGTCTTACCCTTTCTTCCCGTGTTCTATCAACTCGCCTCTCACTCGCTCTACCTCCCTCCCCCCATTCCCTCATCCAGCCCCCTCTCTCTCCCCCACCACTCCCCTCCCTTCTTTGTACGAAAAGGAGAGAGAAGACATCGACAGCGCTGTCACGTGTCACGCGCGCGCGCTCACACACACACACACACACACACACCACACACACACGCGCGCGCGCGCGCGCGCGCGATTGTCAGATCATCGTCTCTCTGTGTTATCTGATAAGCTGGGATGACGTCATTTGAGTTCTCAAGACTCCCCCAATGCGCTTGCGCAGTCGTCCTGCCCCTGCCCCTCTCCCACCCTGTCTGTCTGTCTGTCTGTCTGTGTCTGTGTGTGTGTGTCTCTCTCTGTTCACCCCCTCCCCCGCCCCCCTACAATCATTTTGGAATTATTTTTATGTTTATTCTTTCTGTCTTCTGACCTTTTTTTCTGTAATCCCTTTTGTGTTTTTACCTCCATCTTTTTTTTGTTGTTTTTGTTCAGTTTTTTTTTTTCGTTTTTCTTTGTTCTCAACTATCAGTCTTTGCTTTTCTACTCGTTCTGGTTCGTTACGTTTGAAGGAGTAAGGGGATTTTTTTTCCCTTTAGATTCCCCCCTCCCCCCCCCTCACCCCCCCCCCCCCCCCCCCCCCCCTCAGCCCCCTCCCCTTTCCCAACAAATTCAGTCCTCTGTCCTTGTTGCGCCACGCTCGACACTTTTTTTGTCTCTCAATTGGTAAACTACCACCACCACAACCGTTAACCCGGTACTCCCTCTCGCTCTCCCCCAACCCCTCATACCCCCCCCTCCCTACTCCCCCCTCCCTTCTCTCAGTACTCTGTGTGTATGTATGTGTATGCGCGCACGCTATCATCGTGTGCGATGACTAATAATAATCGGTTGGCTGGAAAAAGCAGCGGTTGATTGCCACGTGTACGATCGGCATTCGCTTGGTAATCTTAGCTAGCTATTTTCTTTTCTTTTTTTTTTTTGCGCGCGATCATTCAGATGGTGGCCTAAATTCACGGAATTTCATGCCACAGGAGATTCTCGGCTCGCGGAGACAAAAAAAAAAAAAGCAAACAAAAAAACAAACAAACAAAAAAACAACGCTCAGCAGTGGGCCAAAACTGAAAGCAGTTCAGGGTCGAAGCTGACAAAGGGAAATAAGCACCATCGAGAAAAGGGAAATAACCCTGAAACAGTTTTGTGCAGGAAGGAATGTGTGGGTTGCCTCGCTGACATTGAACGTTCAATTTGGTGTAGCCGTACTGTTCAATATTTTCAGTACTTTTGGATCATTTGATTTTATCACAGAAGAATGCTAAAAACGAGTCTCACAGGCTACTCAGTACTTAGAATTGTTCCAAGCTCAGAAGCCTTTATGAGTTTCATCAATGGAACATTCGTTTGCAGTATTTTCATTCAGCCGGGAAGATAACAAACAGTATGTAACAATCACCGAGTGAAAACTAAATGTCGATTGCTGGTCGCAGCACAAAGATGTGCACGAACAAGATTAGCTCAATAAACAAAGAAGTGGTCGTCTTCATTCCCCCAATGTGTTAGGTACATTAAGTCATTAATTGTTCATTCTTGGCCAAATAAATTTTCTCTCTCTCTCTGTGCAGAGGGTAATCTTAACTATCTTTGGTGATGAAGCAGCATACATTTAGAGTTATGTGTACGGATTTTTTTCATCATAGGATCAAGAGTTACCCGCTTCGTACATATCCTTTCACCCCAATCAATCAGACAGTATACTTGTTTTTTGTCACTGTTCAACGGTGGGGTTTGCTCGATTAGAAAAGGCTATGCTCGTCTTGAAAGAACGTCAATTGGCGTTTGGTTGCATCTCCTACGACTCAGTGCAGTATAAACAACATTCGTTTGGAGTCATGAGAGCAAGAGTTAACCCCCACTTGTTTCTTCTTCACGGTATCACTTAAAATTTCTTTCCCCCTGTCTTGTGCCATAGATGATGGTTTAAAAAAAAGCGTACGTGTCTTGCAGGTACGTCGACAGAACTGGTCACCGAGTTGAAGGAAGACTTGACAGCGGACGGGGGCAAATCAGGTGCGACGGGGGAAGAGGGACAGCTTGTGAAGGTGAGTTAAGCCACTAACCTGGTGGAGGTAGGTAACCCACTAACCTGGTGGAGGTAGATAACTCACTAACCTGTAACACCTACTTTCATTGCACAATGTCTGGCTTTCACCATAGGCCCACACCCCCGCGAGAACATTTATACTGTCAATTTAGAAATAAAGTGGTCGCCTGCAGAACTATTTATTATTGAGAAGAGATTGGTGACGCATGAGGATTAATTTGAAGAAATATTAATTATCTGTGTTACAACACACTTTTGAAATCCAGTTGGGTTATGTTCTAAAACAGTTTTGGAATGTGCCTTTCAATGAACACACAATACACAATTACACATTTCACAAGTTCTATCTTCGGCATTATCATAAATATACGGTATGCTTTTTCTTAAGTTAATGAGAAGAGTTTATTTATTATCTGATGTATTCTAACGTTTCACTTTATTAAAAAAAAAAATCTCGGTTCAATCTTTATTAATTAGGATTATTAATCAACATAAAAGGCATGAATTATCTCCCCATAAAGCCCTCTTGCTCTCTGATACTTTCAAAATGAGTTGCCGAGAAGGTCCGTGTGGTCGTTGCAACTGCTTTTTGAAAAGAAAAAGAAAAAAAAAAAATCCCGCATAGGCTCAAATCCCCGAGACATTTATTTGTTATATCAACTTAGAAATGAAGTGGCCGGATGCAGAATTTTTTTTTTTTTTAGAAGAGTCATATTGATATCGCATGCAGATAAAATTATTTAGGAGAGTCATATATATAATATAGAATGTCTTACAACAGTTTTGAAATTCAGTTGAGTTAAAACAGCAAAATGCGCTAGCAAAATGTGCTGAAACACATACTTTTTAAAATGTACTTACTAATGAGCACACAATGCACAATTATCTATACACATTTCACAAGTTCTATATTCGGAATTGTCATGAATGTACGGTATGCTTTTTTTTTTTTTTTTTTTTTTTTTTTTTTTAATAGCAGTTAACGAGAAGAGTCTGTTTATTATCTGTTGTGTCCAAACGTTATTACTTGGTTAAATCTTAATTAGTTACGATTATTACTCATCAATATCAACAATGTGAATTATCTCCCCTGAAAGCCCTCTTGCGCTCTGTTACTTTCAAACCAGTTGCCGAGAAGGTCCGCGTGGTCGTTGGAATTGCTGTTTACCGATTAGGATTATCATTCATCAATATCAACAATATGATTTATCTCCCCTGAAAGCTCTCTTGCTCTCTGTTACTTTCAAACCAGTTGCCGAGAAGGTCCGTGTGGTCGTTAGAGATGCGTTTACCTCCCTCAGACTTCATCCTTTGGGCCCCTTTCATTTTGTCACAATCAGTCGTTTATTTTATTTTAATTATTTCGTTGGTGAAACCACCTGTACATGCAACGCCGCCGCCCAGTCGTCGTCTATGACAAGGCTACATGATAAACCCGAACCGCAAACTGCCACCCAGAATTCACTGGGGCATAAGGCTCTTTTAATTAAAAAAGAAAACGGAGGAAAAACACAACAAACAAACAAAAAAAAAAAAAAAAAAAAAAAAAGACAGTCGATTTGCTTGACGTAAAGTGCGTCGTTTAGCAGTCTAAGGGTCGCAACTCGGGTACAGCAGGTCTCGATAGGAAGAAGACGGTGGTTGGCTCCCTTGTGCTCTAAATAAAGAACGACCAAAAAAAAAAAAAGCCTGTGTTGCCGGTAATTTCCAAGTTTGAACACCTGTATACCCTATCCACGTGTAAAGAAATGTTTTGGACTCGTTTCCCCCTCCTCCCTTTCCACCTTATCATCATCATCATCATCATCATCATCATCATCATCATCATCCATCATCTACCTTTGAGCTTCTTAGCTGTGTATTTGATTTGATCTGAGGGTGTTTTTTTTTTTTTTTCTTTAAGAGCGTTCCCAAGTTGTCAGTTTAGCTGACCGGTAGGTTCCGTAATGCACTTGTTCTTACGCGTTTGCCGGTGAGAGGTGGAGGAGAAAGGGGGCGGGGGGAGGTGGAGGTTGGGTTAGACATGTGCCGGTCGTAGTGTCATCGATTCGTTAATTAATTGGAGGAATGATATGAGGATGCAGGAGAAGGAAAAGGTTGGGGAGAAGGGAGAGATTGCGATTCTCTCTCTCCTCTCTCTCTCTCTCTCTCTCTCTCTCTCTCTCTCTCTCTCTCTCTCGCACACGCTTCCCCTCTCTTGGTGGTGGTGGTGGTGGTGGTGGTGGTGGTGGTGGTGTGTGTGTGTGTGTGTGTGTGTGTGTGTGTGTGTGTGTGTGTGTGTGTGTGTGAGCGCGCGCGGACGCGCTTCTCTCTCTTGCAGCGTGTGTGTGTG
>CM065738.1:52188704-52243704 GCA_033310375.1 Conus canariensis | reverse complement strand
CGCTTGAGAACTCTCCTCTAATGAAAACCAACAAGAGTCATCGAAATAAATTAGGCCTATCGAAGTCTATGATTGGACCACAAGATCACGTGATTCAGCTAAGTGGTGGGGAAGCATGGAAAACCGTATGAATTTCGGCTTTTTAGAATCAAATTCCGACAGTTCAGCTGTGGCTCGTGGGTGACAATCCAGCGAATGGAACAAAAGTCGAATGATCTATGTAACATGACCATTTTGGATCAATAACATGGCTCTATTCTGGACGTACAAATGTGCTGTTCGAGCAAGAGCAACAATGGCCAGTCTACAGTTTTGTCGTAAGTTCCACCGGGCTCCCGATGATCATTGCATGGCGACTGGGATTTGGTCATATAAGGAAGTGGTTCGCGTACTGGAAACTGCGTGATGATAATCGAAGAGGACATCCCATAACTCAAGTTTCACTGTTAAAATCCTGATAGTGTAGGTGCTCACATTTACTCATGTTAGTTGATAATACTTAAAAAATGTAGGAACACGAATAGGAATAGATAATATTTAGCACTGTCTTGAATATTTTATCAACTCTACTATAAACACCTCTTTTCTAATGTATTTATATCTTTATTATAAACACCTTTTTAATGTATTTCTATTTCTTTATCTGTGCATTTATGTGTGTGAGCCAGTGAGAGCACGCTTGTGTGTGTGTGTGGTGTGTGTGTGTGTGTGTGTGTGTGTGTGTGTGTGTGTGTGTGTGATCACTACATTTCCTAGCAGGGGTGGGACTCTCCATAAAGGAAAAAAAGAGGAAACAGTCTAGGGGGGTCCGGGGGTCCGGGGGTCCGGGGGTCCGGGGGCATGCCCCCCCCCCCTCCCCCCCCGGAAAATTTTGGGTTGCTACATTCAATTCTATGCAATCTGGTGCATTTTGAGACTGAAATTAACAAATTTTAAAGGACAAAAGCAATTAACAAATTTAAAGAAAAAAGCCAACATTTTTTTTACACAAAAAGCTATAAAAATCAGCTATACTTACTGTCTTTCAGCACAACTTGGACCGAGTGTAGATGAGAGGAGTTCCTTGTCAACCTAATGGCACACAAAATTAATGCAAGATGTCCAGCTCCACACTTGTTAAATGTAGCAGCATGTTTTGCCTACTAATCATGGCAGGTATGTGTTTTAATGTAGCAGCATGTTTTGCCTACTAATCATGGCAGCTATGTGTTTTATGTTCCGCTGTATATTGTTAGGTGTTTTGTAGCCGTGTGTTTTTGACAGATCCACGACGCAACAACATTCTCTCTCGAGCTGGGACCGATGCAAAGAAAGAAAGAAAGAAGAAAGAAGAAAGAAGAAACATTGTTCAATGAAATGCGTTGTTGTGTTTTTGTCCCATATAACTTAAGTCCTTTAAACGTAAACCTCCAGCCGCTTTAGTCTTCTTAAAATAATTCAGCCATTACTCTTCCTCCGCAAATAGTTGTCAGGGACAAAAAGTTTAGTTTTATTTTTCAATGTTTACTTTTACTGCAGTGGATTTCTACTCTTGACGTAAAATGGTAATTTCCAGAAAATTTCACCCTAGAACTCATGAATTGCTGAAAATCTACCGAACCAAGGAGCGTTACTCCTGCCCTCATACTGATAGGGATAGTGGCCCTTGATCCCGTCAAGGATATCAGTGCGTACCCTCAGCGCTAAATAGTCCCACCCATTTTGCGCCGAATATGAGAAGATAAGTGGTTTGCTTGTTCTTCGCTTTTATTGTCCTAATTGTTGTTTGTTTTGCCTGAAGAAGACCCAAGAGGTCGCAATGCATTTTGTTTTGTCCTGTAATCTGTTTGGATTGTTTTGCGGAACTAATACACGTCTTTAAAAAAATTCCGCTTTGTGCTTACTAATTGTTTGGGGTCTTGGTGCTTGTCGCTAACTGCTTTGTCTAACAATACTTGTATCCGATTGTTTTACGGACTAATGTTTGTACTTGTAGCTATACGCTTTGTCCAGTAATGCTTTCTGTCGCATGCTTAGTCTTTTGATGCTTGTATCTATATGCTTTGTCCAAGGATGCTTACAGCCGTGCTGGTTCGTTCTGTCCAATAAACTATACGCTTTCACCGTAGCACTTGCTCTGTCCAATAACGCTTGAATTCATACCCTTTGTCCACTTGTACGGTCATGTGTTTGTACAAGAAACATTAGTACTGTTTTTTATATTCAAATAGCTGAGAAGAACATTTGCTTTTTATCCTTAACAAGAAAGAATTAATGCTGATTCTCTAAATGCTTTTGAGAGAGAGAGAGAGAGAGAGAGAGAGGAGAGAGAGAGAGAGAGAGAGAGAGAGAGAGAGATGTCTCCACGCGACCATACCAGTAAATATGAATTGAAGAAAGCGCTATCCCAACTCAAATCAGGGGGGTCGTATGGGCTTGTGCGTGGGCGCGTGCGCTTTTGTCTAGTAAGTTTTGAGGTGTATATTTTATGCAGTGATATATGCAGCCAGGTGTTTTGTCTAATAATGCTCGATCTGTTTTTGTACAATGTTTGAAGTCGAATGCTTTGTACAATGATACCTTTACTCACATGTACTGTCCTTTAAAGTTTGGGATCATTCGGGTTCGTACGCTCCTTGAAACTCTTTGAATTGTGGGAGCAAATTTCAAGGCCTTGAAAACCCTTGAAAATAAAAATGTGGTTCTGTCGACCAAACCTTGAAAACCTTTAAAAATCAAGCTATCGGCTCCAAATTTTGTTTTTAATGTGGAAAAAAGAAATGGCAGTTTGATTTTTCTGCGTTCAGCTTGATTAAAAATATTTCAACACAAATTCTTACAATATCGTCGCGATCCATGATTGTCGTCTGCTATTAACCCAAGGGAGATAAGTAGTAACTTCGTCAATTTTTATGCATGTACTGTAGCCTTGCATAAGAAAAATCTTCGCAAATCTCTCGAAAAGTCCTTGAATTTTGTTCTTGGGAGTCTGTAGGAACCCTGTTAATGCTTGCAGCTCTGAAATTCGTTAAATAATGCTTGTATCCACGTGTTCTATGCAATAGTGTTTGCGGTCATCTTTTTTCATTTTTTTAATTCAATATTGCTGGTAGTTTTATGTCTTGAGCACGGTCTACTAATCCGAGCCACAATCATGTACCTCTATACATAAATTAGTTCAGAGATACATGGCTGTGGCTCTGAAGAAAAACATAAAATCTGATAGTCTCCGCCACTGCCAAATGAAAAAAAGACAGACAGACAGACAGAATAGAGATTGATACATAAGTGCTTGGTGTCATGTGTTTTGTTCACTGATGCTTTTGGTCGTACTTTATGCACTAATGCTTGTAGTCATGTTTTGTGCATTAACGCTTGTAGTCATGTTTTGTGCATTAACGCTTGTAATCAAGTGTTTTGTGTAGTAACGCTTGTTGCAATCTTGCTTCGTCCATTAACGCTTGTAGTCATGTGCTTTGTGTAATGAGACTTGTAATCGCGCAAGTTGTGAAATAATGCTTATGATCATGTGTTTTGTCCGATAATGCTTGAACTCGTGTGTTTTGTGTAATAACCGGTTATTTCTTTTTAAATCAAGTTTTGTGCTTTAACGCTCGTAACCATGTGTTTAGTCCAATAATGCTTGAGATCATCTCTTTTGCCCTCTGTTGCATGTGTTCCACGCAATGAAGCTTGATTTTATGTGCTCTACGCAATGACGCTTGATGGCATGTGTTCTGCGCAATAAAGCTTGGTGTCATCTCTTGCTCCATATTGCTGTTCATGTTCCCGAGGCGGCTGTGAAGACGAAACAGTCTCTTGCACACAGGCCACTCGTTTTATACTCATTCTTGTCTTTTAAAAGGTGAAGAAGCTCCTTGGTGCATTCCATGTCATGTTCCACTCACATTGAAACATATTCGTTTAGATTGCTGGGACTTGAGAGAGAGAGAGAGAGAGAGGAGAGGAGAGAGAGGAGAGAGAGAGAGAGAGAGAGAGAAAGAGAGAGAGAGAGAGAGACAAAGCCACAAGGGGATCCAAACGTACATGCATAGTAAGTAATACGGAGACAGACTAGTCCCTCAACATGCACATGAAGTCCAAAAGTTACACTTCCAGACTAGTCCCTCAACATGCACATCAAGTCCAAAAGTTACAATTCTATCAAGGAATGGCATAACTGCCATTTTTCATGCAGTGCTTGACTGGACTTTACGCTTTTTGCAACTTGCTGTTCAAGATTATAATTATCTTGTCTTTAAATAGTGAAGAAAGCTTATTACGATTGGATTTTTTTTCTCACATTTGCATTTATAGATGAAATATTTGGCTAGAAGTAATATGAAATCAAAGCATTCATCACTTCTAAAATTATTTGAATGCTCAAATAATACTAATTCAATAGACAAATTTAAAGAATCCGCATACTGACATTTTCCCTTTATTGTTGCCTGAAGTTGTTGCAAAAAAATGTGCCGCATGTTCACAAGACCAAAATAGATGCTCAATGTTTTCTCTTTCTCTATTACAAAATGTACAATGATCATTCGGTTCAATTCTCAATTGACAGCGCAATATTTGTACCCAATATGCAGTGCAGAATTCTTATCTGAAACCATTTAAGTTTAATTTCCTTTATTTTTTTGTACCTTTTTAAATATATCCCACTCCAATTGCTGTTCAAGTTTTTCATTCCACTTATTGCAATAAGCAGGGTTTATGTTGTCACACAGACGGGCATCATAATAAACACGTGCCCCTCTGCTGACTGAACAGATAAGTTTCTATCATTTAGACCTTTATTCATTCTTGTTATTTGTCATTGTTACTGCAGTTTTCTGAATATATGCGCTTACTTCTCTTAATAATCCAGTATACGAGATAAAGTCGATGCAAATTCCGTATTTGTTATTGATCTCTCTATATGCCAAAAGCGTACCATCTTCTTTTATAATGTGTCCAATTGTGTATATGTTTTTGTCGAACAGACTTTGGTAGAAAAAATCTTTTTTTTGTTTATCGTGTTGTTTCATTATAAAATATATTTTCGGAAGCAATTTTTTTCGGAAATGCTGCAAGGTATAATCCTTCGGCCAAATTCTTTATATGCCTCAAATACATCAGCCCAAAATTAATTTTTGGATAATTGGCCTAGAGGAAGACTACAACCAATTTTTTTTTTTCTAGATGGTCAGTCCTAATTTCTTGGACAACTTGCCAAAGTAAAACTTTTCAACTTGTGAGAAATATTCTTATTTTTCTAATCCATGCAAGTTTTAATGCAGATATATATTCTTTTATTTCTGGCACACCAAGTCCTCATGCATTATGTTTTAACCACAGTTTTTTTTCTATTTATACGGTCCCGTTTTCTGTCCCAAACAAATCGAAAGACTGAGTTCTGAATAGCATTAATTACATCATTGGGAGGATTTGGTTGTAGAATCCAGAGATAAATTAGTTTGGACAAGATTAAAGACTTTAAACAGCCACCCTGCCAAGTGGAGTAATCTGTCTCTTTAACCATACCTTATATAACATTCTTATTTCAAGAAATATAGCCTGTATGTTTATTTCTGAACAATCAGCAAGATCGTTGGTAAATAAAATACCCAGGATTTTAAATTGTGGTGGATTCCACTGTATACGTAGATGTTGCATGTAGCGAATGTTCCGAGTTTTAACAACTGCCAAGCCATGTAGCACTTGTTTCTTCTGTGTTTAATATCAAACTTGATTTTCTCTCAAACCTGTCAACTGTTACCAGAGTCTCCTCAAAAGACACTTTGTCACCTTCAAGCATGATTTCTGCATCGTCCGCATATTGTGAAATTTTGTGTTCTGTATTGTTAATGTGGATCCCTTTTATAATTCTTTTATCTCTCAAAATAATAGCAAGGATTTCCACGCGCAAAATAAAATATGCAGGGTAAAACTGGGTCACCCTTCCTGCGCCCACGACCTGTCCATTTACAAGAACGGTTGACTTAATATTATCATAAAAAGTAGTTATCCATTTACGTATATCTGGTCCAAATCCGAATGCTACAATCACTTTATTCATGAATCCCCAGTCAAGTGAATTGAAGGCTTACACACACACACACACACACACACACACACACACACACACACACACACACACACACACGCGCACGCACGCACGCACACACACACACACACACACACACACACACACACACACACACACACCCCACATGCACACGCACACACAGACACACACACACGACTGACCCGGGAAAACGATTTTGATTGGACAATTTTAAACACAATCGGAAGGGGTAGATAACCTGGTTGGAACACTGTTCCAATCTAACAATCCACTCGCAATATAGCGGACAGGTACGACCAGTTCTTTAAGAACGGCTTTGAACTGAATTATTCTTTAGCAGGTGGCCGTTGGGGCCTACACTGTAAACCGCCCAAGAATGACGGTGAGTCCACTTCAGTATCGTCTCAGGGACACTACGACTCGATTACCTGATTACATAATCCAGATGATTAAGTTTAACAGCGCTGAGTTTGACATGAAAGAATCCTTTTTATGTCTTTACCGAGTTCGGACACTGGCCATCCATCCCCACTATGGATTCGGTCCCCTCTTCACTTCCGGAGGGGCTACCTACACAGAAACACCAATACCTTCCTGCTAATTTCACAGCTGTCCTCTGATACTCTGAACAGTTGACTTAAACAGTTTAATTCTGATATTCTTTCTAGGTTTCTCTGCTCTGTTGACAATAAAGTGTTAAGTCCGGTAACTCTTTGCAGCCGTAACCCTATCCTTTGTCCAGCAAGTCTTGCACCTTTCGCCCTGCATTTTGTTCAGTGAAGAATAAGGCGAATGTGTACCCTGAATAAAGGTTACTTTGTCCAACAATGCTTACACTTTTGCCCTTTTTTTTGCCTGATAACAGACGCACCTTCACCCTGTCCTTTGCCCAGTAAAGCTTACACTTTCTTCCTGTCTTCTGTCCAGTAATGCTTACACTTTCGCCCTGTACTTTGTCCAGAATGTTTACACTTTCTCCCTCACCTTTGCCTAGTAACGCTAACACTTTCGTCCTGTCCTTTGCCCTAAAACGCTAACCTTTCGCCCAGTCCTTTGCCCTGAAACGCTAACACTTTCGCCCTGTCCTTTGCCCTGAAACGCTAACTCTTTCGCACTGTCCTTTGCCCTGAAACGCTAACACTTTCGCCCTGTCCTTTGCCCATGACGCTAACATTTTCGCGCTGTTCTTTGCCCCGTAATGCTTACACTTTCGTCCTGTACTTTGCCCAGTAATGCTTACACTTTCGCCCTGTCTTTTGTCCAGTAATGCTTACATTTTGCCCTGTCTTGCCAAATAACGCTTACACTTTCGCCCTGTACTTTGCCCAGTAATGCTTACATTTTCGCCCTGTCTTGCCAAATAATGCTTACATTTTGCCCTGTCCTTTGCCCTATGACGCTTACACTTTTGACCTGTCCTTTGCCTAGGAACGCTCACACTTTTGACTTGTCCTTAACCCAATAATGTTTACACTTTTGACCTGTCCTTTGCCTAGTAACGCTTACAAATTAACTCTGTGCTTTGCCCAGTAACGCTTACACTTTTGATTGTCCTTTCCCCAGTAACGCTTAGAATTTTGCCGTGTCCTTTTACAATAACGCTTACTCGTCGTACTGTCATTTGCCTAGTAACGCTCACAGGTTTATCCTGTTCTTTTCCAAATATCACTTACACTTTTACCTTGTCCTTTGCCCAGTAACGCTTACACTTTCGCCCAGTCCTGTGCCCATAACGCTTACAGGATTGCCCTGTCCTTTCTCAAATAACGCTTGCACTTTTGCCCTGTCCTTTCCTAAATAAGGCTTAAACGTTTGCCTTGTTCTTTGCCCAGTAACGCTTAGACTTTTGTCATTTCCTTTGGCATGTACCGCTCACGCTTTTGCCCTGTCCTATCCCATACAATGCTTACATTTTCACCCTGTCCTTCGTCAAGTAACGCTTACACATTCACCCTGTCCTTTGCCCAATAAGGTTACACATTTGCCTTGTCCGTTCTCCCGAATAATGTCTACACTTTCGCCCTTTTTCTTGCCCAGTAACACTTACACTTTTGCCCTTTCCTGTGCTTACTAACGTTTACACATTTGTCCTGTCTTATGACCATGACGCTAATATTTTCGCCCTGTTCTTTGCTCGTAATGCTTACACTTTCGTAATGTACTTTGCTCAGTAAGGCTTGCACTTTCGCCCTGTCTTGCCAAATAACGCTTACACTTTCGCCCTGTCTTTTGTCCAATAACGCTTACATTTTGCCCTGCCCTTTGCCCCATGACGCTTACACTTTCGACCTGTCCTTTGCCTAGTAACGCTTACACTTTCGGCTTTTCCTTAACCCTATAATGCTTACACTTTTGACCTGTCCTTTACCTAGTAACGCTTACAAATTAACACTGTGCTTTGCCCTGTAACGCGTACACTTTTGATTGTCCGTTCCCCAGTAACGCTTAGAATTTTGCCGTGTCCTTTACCAATAACGCTTACACTTCGCACTGTCCTTTTGCCCAGTAACGCTTACAGTTTTGCCCTGTTCTTTCCCAAATAACGCTTACACATTTTACCTTGTCCTTTGCCCAGTAACGCTTACATTTTCGCCCAGTCCTGTGTCCCGTAACGCTTACAGGTTTGCCCTGTCCTTTCTCAAATAACGCTTGTACTTTTGCCCTGTCCTTTCCCAAATAATGCTTACACTTTAGCCTTGTTCTTTGCACAGTAACGCTTAGACTTTTGTCATTTCCTTTGGCATGTAACGCTTACGCGGTTGCCCTGTCCTATCCCATATAATGCTTACATTTTAAACCTGTTCTTCGCCAAGTAACGCTTACACATTCACCCTGTCCTTTGCCCAGTAACGCTTACACTTTGCCCTGTCCGTTCTCCCGAATAATGTCTACATTTTCGCCCTTTCTTTTGCCCAGTAACGCTTACACTTTTGCCCTGTCCTGTGCGTACTAACGTTTACACTTTCACTCTGTCCTTTGCCAAAATTACGTTTAGAGTTTCGCCCTATACTTCGCCCAGTAACGCTTACACTTTCGCCCTATCCTTTGGCTACTAACGCTTACATTTTATCCCTGTCCTGTGCCCTATAACGCTTACACTTTCGCCCTATCCTTTGGCTACTAACGCTTACATTTTATCCCTGTCCTGTGCCCTATAACGCTTACACTTTCGCTATGTACTCTACCGAATAAGGCTTACACGTTCGCCCTGTCCTTTGGTCACTAACGTTAACACTTTTGTCCTGTCCTATGCCCATATCGCTAACATTTTCGGCTAGTTCTTTGCCCCGTAATGCTTACACTTTCACTCTGTACTTTGCCCAGTAATGCTTACACTTTCGCCCTGTCTTGCCAAATAACGCTTACACTTTCGCCCTGTCTTTTGCCCCAAAACACTTACACTTTGCCCTGTCCTTTGCCTAGTAACGCTTATACTTTTGACTTGTCCCTAAGCCAATAATGCTTACACTTTTGACCTGTCCTTTGCCTAGTAACGCTTACACATTCACTCTGTTCTTTGCCCAGTAACGCTTACACTTTTGACTTGTCCTTTCCCCAGTAACGCTTATAATTTTGCCGTGTTCTTTACCAGTAACGCTCACACTTCGCACTGTCCTTTGTCCAGTAACGCTTACAGTTTTGCCCTGTTTTTTTTTTCCCAAATAACGCTTATACTTCGCACTGTCCTTTGCCCAGTAACGCTTACACTTTCGCCCAGACCTGTGTCCCGTAACGCTTACAGTTTTGCCCTGTCCTTTCCCAAATAACGCTTTTACTTTTGCCCTGTCCTTTCCCAAATAATGCGTACACTTTTGTTTGTTCTTTGCCCAGTAACGCTTAGACTTTTGTCCTGTCCTTTGGCATGCAGGGTTCGTACGCTCCTTGAAACTCCTTGAATTCTGACAGCGAATTTCAAGACCTTGAAAACCTTTGAAAATCAATAAAGTGTGGTTCTGTTGACCAAACCCCCTTGATAACCTTTGAAAATCAAGCCATCAGATCCAAAAAATATTAATGTGGCAAAAAGAAATTGCAGTTTGATTTTTTCTGCGTTGAGGCTAATTAAAAATTATTTAAAAACCAATTTTTACATTGTTGCGATCCTGGATGAAGTTACAATTTATCTCCCTTGGTATAAACGCACGCGACGATGTTTGTAATTTTATTTATTTATTTATTTTTTTTACTTTTTTTTCTTTTTTTTCCTCCAACCAATCTGTTACACACCATGCATAGTCTGTATGTTCTCTTACAAATGGACACATTTTTGCTGATTTTAGTGTTTTGGCATTTAATACAAAGAGTCTGGGTTTGTTAATCTCTAATGTGTGGTGTACTGGCACACTCACTCTGATAAAAACTGAAAAAATAAATGGCAGTTTGATTTTTCTGTGTTCAGGTTGATGAAAAAAATATTTAAAAACAAATTTTTGTTGTTGTTTTCTTTGTTAAAAAAATGTTTTTAAATATTTTTTTTTCATCAACCTTAACACAGAAAAATCAAATTGCCATTTCTTTTTTCGATTTTTACGCAAGTATTGTAGCCTTGAAGTAGAAAAAAAAAACACTACTTCAAAACCCCTTGAAAACCCTTGAATTTTGTTCTTGGGAGTCTGTAGGAACCCTGGCATGTAACGCTTCCACTTTCACCCTATCCTTCGCCATGTCACGCTTACACGTTTTACCCTGTCCTTTGCCCAGTAACGTTTACACTTTGCCCTCTCCGTTTTCCCGTATAACGTCTACTCTTTCGCCCTTTCTCTTGCTCAGTAACGCTTTACACTTTTGCCCTGTGCTTTGCTCACTAACGGTTACACTTTCGCTGTGTCCTTTGCCCAAATAACGTTTAGATGTTCGCCCTATACTGCGTCCAGTAACGATTCCACTTTCCCCTGTGCTTTGGCTGCTAACGCTTCGACACGTGTGTGTGTGTGTGTGTGGGTGTGTGTGTGTGTGTGTGTGGGGCGCGCGCGCGCGCCACTTTTGGGACCAAATTGACTGTCATCAAGATGAAGATCAAAGACATTAAAACAGTCGCAAGTATGTTCCATACCATGGTGAGCGGTAACGTGCATCCCACTTCAGGCTGATTACCTTCTGGTGGAAACGACACATAGTTCAGGTAGGTTTGTTTCAATTTTGTTCTTTGTTATAAATTAAAAAAATGAATATGAGCACGTTGGATTGCCATGCGCACTAAACGCATTCACTACATGTAGTAGGATCACTGTTTCAGCATGTCAATAACCTCCTCCCCAGTGCGATTTGCTAGTAACCGCATTCTCCTTAGTACAGCTTGTTATTAACTCTTGCCCACTGCAGCTTGCTGATACCCTGCCTAGTAGACCTTGCCAGTAACCTCCTTTTACTCAGTTCAACTTGCTAATTAACCCTGCCCACTATATCTTGTTAGGAATCTTTTTTTCCTGCTCACTACAGCTTAGTAATTACCTCCTGCCCATTACAGCTTGCTAATAATATTTTTCTCTGCCCAGTACAACTCACTAGTAACCGTCTTCTGCCTGCCCAATACAGTTTCCTAGTAACCTTATATCATGTACAGCATGGCAATAACATTCTTTTGCCTAATACTGCTTTCTAGTAACCGCTTGCTGCCCAGTACCGTTTGCTAGTTACCGTCTGCCCCCTACAGTTTATTAGTAGCCTACACCCAGCAAATACAGCTTGCTAATAACCTGCCTTGTAGACATGCTAGTAATCTTTTTGTGCATTGGTGCTTGCTAATTACCTGTTTCTACCCTCTACAACATACTAATAATCTTCTGCCAATAACAGCTCGCTAGGAGCAGCCTCCTGTCCAGTAGTATTTGCTAGTATATCTTCATTTTACCCAATACAGCTTTCTAGTGACTTCCTTGTTGTACAGTACAGCTTGAGAGCAACCTGGTTTTGCCCAGTACAATTTGCTAGTTCCCTGCTTGCTACTAACCTCCAGCTTAGTAGAGCATGCTAGTCACCTCCTTCGACCCACCACAGCTTGGTAATTGCCTTCCTCTGCCAACTACAGCTTGCTAGTAATCTTTTTCTGTCCAGTGCTGTTTGATATAACTAACCTCCCCTTGCCCAGTGCGGCTTGCTATACGTCATCTTTCGCCGAGTACAGCTTGCAAGTAAACCTGTTTTTGTCCAGTATCGCTTGCTTATAACCTGCCTTTACCTAGTCAAGCTTGCTAGTAAATAATTTCTGGTCGAGACAGATGTACTAGTAACCTTGTGTTCCCCCAGTGCAGATGTCTAGAATCCTGCCTTTGCCCAGGACAGCTTGTCAGTAACCTTCTGCCAGAACAGCGTTCTTGTAATTTTCTTCTGCCCATTGGGGCTTGCTTGCAACCTCATCTTGCCTAGTGCAGCTTGCTAGTGGCCTCCCTTTGGTCAGTGTGGCATTGTAGTATTCGCCTTCTGGGCAGTACAATTTGCTAATAATCTCCTACCAATTATAGCTTGCTAGTAATCGCCTTCTATCCAGTACAGCTTACTAGTATTCACCTCGCGCCCCGTACAGCTTGTTAACAACACTTTATTGCACACTATAGCTTACTAGTAAGGTCCTTCTATCATGTGCACTATGCTAATAACCTGCTTCTGTCCAGTACAGCTTGCTAGTAACCTCCTATCGCCCAGTGAAGCTTGATACTAATCTCCAGTGCAGCTTGACAATACATCTTGCTGATAACCTTTGCTTAGTAAAGCTTCCTAGTAACCTTTTGTCCGATACAGCTTGTTAGTAGTCTCCTTTTGCCTGCTGCAGCTTGCTAACAACCTTCTTTTACCCAGAACAGCTTGTTAGCCACCTTCTCCTGCCCAGTACTACTTGCTAATCACACTTTCCCAGAACAACGTGCTATTAAACTCTCTCTGCCCGCTGCAGCTTTCTAAAAATCTCGTTTTACCCAGCGCAGCGTGCCGATGACCTTTTGTGCAGTACAGCTTGCTGGCCACTTTTGCGTAGAACACCTTGCTTGTCGCCGGTCTTTGCCCAGCATAGCACGCTTAATACCTGCCCACTACTACGGCCTGCTGATGATCTTCAGCGCAGTACAGCTGTGCCTCCTCCTGTCCAGTGCAACTTAGTAGTAACCTGGTCATGCCCAGTACAGCTTGCTGGTCACCTCCTTTTCCACGGTGCAGCTTGACTGGGACCTGCGTTTGCACAGTACGATTTGCTAGTACCCTGCTTTCTACTAACCTCCTGCCTGGTAGAGCTTGCTAGTAACGTCCTTCTTCCCACTACAGCTTGCTACTAACCTGCATGTTTACCGTACAGCTTGCTAGTAACCTGCATTTGCCCAGTACAGCTTTGCTAGTAATTGTCTTTTACCCAGTGTACTTTTAGTACTCTCCTTTGGCCAGTAAAGCTTGCTCGTAACCTCCTTGTGCCTAGTACAACTTACTAGTAACATCCCTTTGCCTCAGATAGCCTGCTGTATTCTGCTCCTTCTGTTTAAGGTAGGTTGCTGTCTACCGCCATGTATTTTCTGCCTAGTACAGCATGCATATAACTGTCTCCTACCCAGTACAGATTCCCAGTAACTTTCGTGTATCTGCTACACCGTGCTAATATTTTTTTTCTGCTTAGTACAGTTTGCTAGTAGCTACACTCTGCCCACTACAGCTTACTAGTAGCCTTTTCCTGCCCAGTACTGTTTGCTAATCACCTGTTACCTGGAAGAGCATGCTACTGACTTTATGCCCACTACAGCCTGCTAATAATCTTCTGCACAATACTGCTTGCTAGTAGCCTCATTCTATCTAGTTCTGCTTGTTAGTAGCTCAGTCTGTCTAGTAGCGCTTGCTAGTAGCCTCATTGCCATGTGTGAATTCAAATGTTTTTATGTAAATAACATATTGCTAGAGATGTGTGGAGAGGAAAAGGGACAATTCCGATTTTGTATTAAAAATTGTGAATGTCACAAACATAAATTTGGTTGATGTTTGTGGTAGGCTCAACAACCCTTAACGTTTCAATAACTTGAACAAGCAGAAGAGTTTGAAGTTGATTTGTTAGATAAGATGGTGGTCATGGAATGCACGTGTTGATGTAAGTGTGTGAGTGATTGTGAACAAGACTGTAACGCGACTGACGCTGAAAACTGTTAGTATGCATGACGCTGCGCAGAGGAACAGTTGTTGAATACAGATGATGATTACAACTGCAGGTAGTGTTTGCTAAGCTGTATCTGCATTATTAAGTTTTGTGTTTGGAAACCTACTGGGCCTCTTTTGGCTCGGGTTCTGTCTTTCTTTCTTTTCGATATTTGCTGCAGCAGACAGAAGCCCTTAGGTAGGTTAGTTATCTTTCTCTTTATGTAGTATATGGATAACATCCTTTTGCACAGTACTGCTTCCATGTTACTTCCTTTTTGTGCAGTATAGCTTGCTAATAGCTTCCTTTTGACTTAAGCATCCTGTTGATGACAATTGTTTTCTCAGTAGAGCTTGCTAATCACCTCCTGTTTCCGTCACAGATTGCCACTAACTATCCATTGCATCTTACTGGTAACAACCTTCTGCTAAGTGCAGCATGCTAATAACTCGTTGCTGGTAACTAGCTTCTGCCCAGTAGAGCATGCTATAACCTCCTCATGCTCACTATATCTTACAAGTAACCGTATTCTACCCTGTACTGCTGGGTAGTAATCTTCATCTGCCCTCTACAGCTTACTAGCAACCTCTTCCTGTCCAGTACGGCTTGGTAATACCTTCCTAACCTGTACAGCATGCTACGAACGTCCTCCTGCTTAGCACAGCTGGCTAATAACCTCCTTCTGCCCTATGCAACATGATAGTAATCTCCTCTCCTGTACAATTTTCTAGTAACCACGTTTTCCTAGTACAGCTCGCTAGCACATCCGTCGAGCCAGCACAGCTTGCTAGAAACCTCCTTCTGCCCATTACAGTATCGTAGCAACCTCCCCCTGCCCAGCACTGTTTGCTAATAACAACCTCGTACCCACTACAGCTTGCTAGCAATCTTTTTTCTGCCTAGGACAGCTTGCTACTAACCATCGTCTGCCTTGTACAGCTTCCTAGTAATCTCCTTCTGTCCTGTACAGTATAATACTAAATTCTTTCTGCCAGTGCAGCTTGCTAGTAGCCATATTCTGCCCAGTACAGCTTGCTAGTAACCTTCATCTGCCCAGTATAACTTCGTAGTAACCTTCAACCCACTACATCTTACTAGTTACCTTCTCCTGCCTAGCACTGCTTGCTAATAACTCTATGCCTGTTAGAGCAAGCTGGTAGCCTCCTTCCACCCATTAGAGTATGCTAGTAAACTCCTTCCACCTAGTAGAGCATGCTAGTAGCTTCATTCCGACCAGTAGAGCTTGTAATTACTTGCTTCAGCCCACTAACTACGGCCTGCTTATGATCTTCTGTCCAGTACAGGTCGCTGTTTGCTTCCTGTCCAAAACAACATGGTAATAACCTCGTCATGCACAACGCAGCTTCCTGGTAACCTCCTTTTGCACAGCACTGCTTACTAGCAAACACCATTTGCCCACTACTGTGTAGCTTGCTAGTCAAATCTTTGTTCCCAGTACAGCTTGCTTATAACCTCACTTTGCGCAGTATAGCTTACTAATAACCTCCTGCTCCCTACAGCTTGCCCATGATATATTTTTCTCCTTCACAGCTAGCTAATACCTTTTTTGTCAAAGAACAGGTCATTATGGACCTCCTTTTTTTTTTTACAATAGAGCTTGCTTGTAACATCCTTTTACCCAGCACAGCTGCTACTAACGTTCTCCTTTCTAACTCAGCTTGCTACAAACCTTTTGCCATGTACAGCTAATATGTAAACCCCTCCTTAGGAGTATAATTTACTTAAAACCTCCTTTGTGCTTTAGTACTCTCTGCGTGCACTACAGTTTGCTACTGACGTGATGCCACGTAGTGCTTCTACTAACCCCCTCCTGCACACTAAAGCTACCAAGTAACCTCCTTTCGCACAGCACCACTTGCTACAGCTTATTAATAACATCTAGCGTCATATAGTTTACTAATAGCCTCCTTTTGCCTACTAAAACCCGCCAATAATCTTTTTCTTGGCTGTAACTCTTGCATGTATTGCACTACCTTTCACCATGCAACGCTTGCACTTCTTACCTTGTCATTGACGCTGTAACACTTGTACTTGTTGCCCTGCCCTTCGCTCGCTAACGCTTGCAATTGCTTCCCTGCCTTTCACACTGTAACGCTCACCCTGTGGCGCTTCCACTGGTTACCCTTGCCTTTGGACTTGTTACTCTAGCAATTGTCGCTCTGCCATTCACCATGTAACACTTGCACTTGTGTGCTTTTCACTGTGTAACACTTGCACTTGTTGCCCTGCCTTTCACCATGTAACGCTTGCATTTGTTGCTCTGCCTTGAACTCCATAACGCTTCCACTCCTTTCTCTGCCTTTTGCCCTGTAACGTTTACACTTGTACTTGGGGTTTGTGGCCTGTTTTACGCTTGGTCTTGTTGTTCGTCGTTTAGGCCTGTAATGCTTGCGCTAGTGTTTGCATTGTTGCATGTGTTTTAATCATTTCTGATAAGTAAACCTACTGGGCCTCTTTTGGCTCATGCTTTTTGTCTTTCATTGTTTTTCAGATATTTGGTGGAGGAGACAGACGCCGTCAGGTAGGTTTACTTATCTTTCTTTCTATGTAGTAAATTCATAAGCTCCTTTCATGCACTTCTGCTTCTCTCTTGACGTCCTTTCGCGCAGTACAACTTGCTCATAGCTTCCTGTTGCTTTGGTCATCTTGTTGATAACGTTTTACTCAATAGACCTTGCTACTAACTTTTACCTGTGTCAGCTTGCTACTAAGTGTTCTGTACCTCTTACTAGTAACAACCTTCTGCCAGTACGCATGCTAATAAGCTCCTAGTGCTAGTACCTCTGGGAAGCACCTGCTGTTAGCAAGTACAGCTTCCAGAAACGAGCTAATGTGTAGTAACTTGTGTTATTAGCCCTGCACAGCTTGCTTATAACCTCACTTTGCGCAGTATAGCTTACTAATAACCTCCTGCTTTCTACAGCCTGCCAATGATATATTTTTCTCCTGCACAGCTAGCTAATAACTTTTGTTGTCAAAGAACAGGTCATTATGGACCTTTTTTTTTTTTTAAATAGAGCTTGCTAGTAACATCCTTTTACCCAGCACAGCTGCTACTAACGTTCTCCTTTCTAACAGAGCTTGCTACAAACCTTTTGCCATGTACAGCAATATGTAAACCCCTCCTTAGGAGTATAATTTTCTTAAAACCTCCTTTGTACAAGTATAGCTTGCTTTAGTACTATCTCCGTGCACTACAGTATGCTACTGACGTGATGCCACGTAGTGCTTCTACTAAACCCCTTTTGCACACTAAATCTACCAAGTCACCTCCTTTCACACAGCACCACTTGCTACAGCTTACTAATAACATCTAGCGTCATATAGTTTACTAATAACCTCCTTTTGCCCACTAAAAACCTGCCAATAATCTTTTTCTTGGTTGTGACACTTGCATGTATTGCACTACCTTTCACCATGCAACGCTTGCACTTCTTGCCTTGTCTTTTACCCTGTAACACTTGCACTTGCTGCCCTGCCCTTTGCTCCCTACCACTTGCAATTGTTTCCCCGCCTTTCACCGTCTAATGCCCACCCTGTGACTCTTCCACTGGTTACCCTCATCTTTGGCCTTGTTACTCTAGCAATTGGCGCCCTACCTTTCACCCTGTAACACTTGCATTTGTCTTGCTTTTCAATGTGTAACTCTTGCACTTGTTCCTCTGCTTTTCACCCTGTAAACTTGCACTTGTCATGCTTTTCAATGTGTAACTCATGCTCTTGTTCCTTTGCTTTTCACCATATAACTCTTGTATTTGTTGCTCTGCCTTGGACTCCAGAACGCTTCCACTCCTTTCTCTTCTTTTCGTCCTGTAACGCTTACACTTGTACCCAGGTTTTGTGCATTGCTTTACGCTTGCATTTGTTGTTCAGTTCATCGTTTCGTCCTGTAATGCTTACGCTAGTGTTTGCTTGCTGCATCTGTTTTAATCATTTATGGAGAAGTAAATCTACTGGGTCTCTTTTGGCTCATGGTTTTTTTGTTGTTGTTTTTTTTTGTCTTTCATTGTTTTTCCAATATTTGGTGGAGGAGACAGACACTGTCAGTAGGTTGCTTTTTTCTGTGTAGGATCTCGATAATATCCTTTCATGCAGGTCTGCTTCCTGGTGAATTTTCACGCAGTACAACTTGCTAATAGCTTCCTGTTGCTTTGGTCATCTTGT
Source organism: Conus canariensis (assembly GCA_033310375.1). NCBI lineage: Eukaryota > Metazoa > Mollusca > Gastropoda > Neogastropoda > Conidae > Conus > Conus canariensis. The sequence continues at coordinate 52,225,363 of CM065738.1, read as the reverse complement.
TGATAACGTTTTACTCAAAAAGAGCTTGCTACTAACTTTGTTTTTCTATATCAGCTTGCTACTTAGTGTCCAGTATCTCTGACTAGTAAAAGGCTTCTACACAGTATGCATGCTAATAACCTCCTTGTGCAAGTACCTTTTCCAAGCTGCCTGCATTTAGCCAGTACAGCTTGCAGAAACCAGCTAATGTGTAGTAACTTGTGTTAGCCCTGCACAGCTTGCTTATAACCTCACTTTGCGCAGTATAGCTTACTAATAACCTCCTGCTCCCTACAGCTTGCCCATGATATATTTTTTCTCCTGCACAGCTAGCTAATACCTTTTTTGTCAAAGAACAGGTCATTATGGACCTCCTTTTTTTTTACAATAGAGCTTGCTTGTAACATCCTTTTACCCAGCACAGCTGCTACTAACGTTCTCCTTTCTAACTCAGCTTGCTACAAACCTTTTGCCATGTACAGCTAATATGTAAACCCCTCCTTAGGAGTATAATTTACTTAAAACCTCCTTTGTGCTTTAGTACTCTCTGCGTGCACTACAGTTTGCTACTGACGTGATGCCACGTAGTGCTTCTACTAACCCCCTCCTGCACACTAAAGCTACCAAGTAACCTCCTTTCGCACAGCACCACTTGCTACAGCTTATTAATAACATCTAGCGTCATATAGTTTACTAATAGCCTCCTTTTGCCTACTAAAACCCGCCAATAATCTTTTTCTTGGCTGTAACTCTTGCATGTATTGCACTACCTTTCACCATGCAACGCTTGCACTTCTTACCTTGTCATTGACGCTGTAACACTTGTACTTGTTGCCCTGCCCTTCGCTCGCTAACGCTTGCAATTGCTTCCCTGCCTTTCACACTGTAACGCTCACCCTGTGGCGCTTCCACTGGTTACCCTTGCCTTTGGACTTGTTACTCTAGCAATTGTCGCTCTGCCATTCACCATGTAACACTTGCACTTGTGTGCTTTTCACTGTGTAACACTTGCACTTGTTGCCCTGCCTTTCACCATGTAACGCTTGCATTTGTTGCTCTGCCTTGAACTCCATAACGCTTCCACTCCTTTCTCTGCCTTTTGCCCTGTAACGTTTACACTTGTACTTGGGGTTTGTGGCCTGTTTTACGCTTGGTCTTGTTGTTCGTCGTTTAGGCCTGTAATGCTTGCGCTAGTGTTTGCATTGTTGCATGTGTTTTAATCATTTCTGATAAGTAAACCTACTGGGCCTCTTTTGGCTCATGCTTTTTGTCTTTCATTGTTTTTCAGATATTTGGTGGAGGAGACAGACGCCGTCAGGTAGGTTTACTTATCTTTCTTTCTATGTAGTAAATTCATAAGCTCCTTTCATGCACTTCTGCTTCTCTCTTGACGTCCTTTCGCGCAGTACAACTTGCTCATAGCTTCCTGTTGCTTTGGTCATCTTGTTGATAACGTTTTACTCAATAGACCTTGCTACTAACTTTTACCTGTGTCAGCTTGCTACTAAGTGTTCTGTACCTCTTACTAGTAACAACCTTCTGCCAGTACGCATGCTAATAAGCTCCTAGTGCTAGTACCTCTGGGAAGCAGCCTGCTGTTAGCAAGTACAGCTTCCAGAAACGAGCTAATGTGTAGTAACTTGTGTTATTAGCCCTGCACAGCTTGCTTATAACCTCACTTTGCGCAGTATAGCTTACTAATAACCTCCTGCTCTCTACAGCCTGCCAATGATATATTTTTCTCCTGCACAGCTAGCTAATACCTTTTGTTGTCAAAGAACAGGTCATTATGGACCTTTTTTTTTTTAAATAAGAGCTTGCTAGTAACATCCTTTTACCCAGCACAGCTGCTACTAACGTTCTCCTTTCTAACAGAGCTTGCTACAAACCTTTTGCCATGTACAGCGAATATGTAAACCCCTCCTTAGGAGTATAATTTTCTTAAAAAAACCTCCTTTGTACAAGTATAGCTTGCTTTAGTACTATCTCCGTGCACTACAGTATGCTACTGACGTGATGCCACGTAGTGCTTCTACTAAACTCCTTTTGCACACTAAATCTACCAAGTCACCTCCTTTCACACAGCACCACTTGCTACAGCTTACTAATAACATCTAGCGTCATATAGTTTACTAATAACCTCCTTTTGCCCACTAAAACCTGCCAATAATCTTTTTCTTGGTTGTGACACTTGCATGTATTGCACTACCTTTCACCATGCAACGCTTGCACTTCTTGCCTTGTCTTTTACCCTGTAACACTTGCACTTGCTGCCCTGCCCTTTGCTCCCTACCACTTGCAATTGTTTCCCCGCCTTTCACCGTCTAATGCCCACCCTGTGACTCTTCCACTGGTTACCCTCATCTTTGGCCTTGTTACTCTAGCAATTGGCGCCCTGCCTTTCACCCTGTAACACTTGCATTTGTCTTGCTTTTCAATGTGTAACTCTTGCACTTGTTCCTCTGCTTTTCACCCTGTAACACTTGCACTTGTCATGCTTTTCAATGTGTAACTCATGCTCTTGTTCCTCTGCTTTTCACCATATAACTCTTGTATTTGTTGCTCTGCCTTGGACTCCAGAACGCTTCCACTCCTTTCTCTTCTTTTCGTCCTGTAACGCTTACACTTGTACCCAGGATTTTGTGCATTGCTTTACGCTTGCATTTGTTGTTCAGTTCATCGTTTCGTCCTGTAATGCTTACGCTAGTGTTTGCTTGCTGCATCTGTTTTAATCATTTATGGAGAAGTAAATCTACTGGGCCTCTTTTGGCTCATGGTTTGTTTTTGTTTTTTTTTTTTTGTCTTTCATTGTTTTTCCAATATTTGGTGGAGGAGACAGACACTGTCAGTAGGTTGCTTTTTTCTGTGTAGGATCTCGATAATATCCTTTCATGCAGGTCTGCTTCCTGGTGAATTTTCACGCAGTACAACTTGCTAATAGCTTCCTGTTGCTTTGGTCATCTTGTTGATAACGTTTTACTCAAAAAGAGCTTGCTACTAACTTTGCTTTTTCTATATCAGCTTGCTACTTAGTGTCCAGTATCTCTGACTAGTAAAAGGCTTCTACACAGTATGCATGCTAATAACCTCCTTGTGCAAGTACCTTTTCCAAGCTGCCTGCATTTAGCCAGTACAGCTTGCAGAAACCAGCTAATGTGTAGTAACTTGTGTTAGCCCTGCACAGCTTGCTTATAACCTCACTTTGCGCAGTATAGCTTACTAATAACCTCCTGATCCCTACAGCTTGCCCATGATATATTTTTTCTCCTGCACAGCTAGCTAATACCTTTTTTGTCAAAGAACAGGTCATTATGGACCTCCTTTTTTTTTTACAATAGAGCTTGCTTGTAACATCCTTTTACCCAGCACAGCTGCTACTAACGTTCTCCTTTCTAACTCAGCTTGCTACAAACCTTTTGCCATGTACAGCTAATATGTAAACCCTCCTTAGGAGTATAATTTACTTAAAACCTCCTTTGTGCTTTAGTACTCTCTGCGTGCACTACAGTTTGCTACTGACGTGATGCCACGTAGTGCTTCTACTAACCCCCTCTTGCACACTAAAGCTACCAAGTAACCTCCTTTCGCACAGCACCACTTGCTACAGCTTATTAATAACATCTAGCGTCATATAGTTTACTAATAGCCTCCTTTTGCCTACTAAAACCCGCCAATAATCTTTTTCTTGGCTGTAACTCTTGCATGTATTGCACTACCTTTCACCATGCAACGCTTGCACTTCTTACCTTGTCATTGACGCTGTAACACTTGTACTTGTTGCCCTGCCCTTCGCTCGCTAACGCTTGCAATTGCTTCCCTGCCTTTCACACTGTAACGTTCACCCTGTGGCGCTTCCACTGGTTACCCTTGCCTTTGGACTTGTTACTCTAGCAATTGTCGCTCTGCCATTCACCATGTAACGCTTGCACTTGTGTGCTTTTCACTGTGTAACACTTGCACTTGTTGCCCTGCCTTTCACCATGTAACGCTTGCATTTGTTGCTCTGCCTTGAACTCCATAACGCTTCCACTCCTTTCTCTGCCTTTTGCCCTGTAACGCTTACACTTGTACTTGGGGTTTGTGGCCTGTTTTACGCTTGGTCTTGTTGTTCGTCGTTTAGGCCTGTAATGCTTGCGCTAGTGTTTGCATTGTTGCATGTGTTTTAATCATTTCTGATAAGTAAACCTACTGGGCCTCTTTTGGCTCATGCTTTTTGTCTTTCATTGTTTTTCAGATATTTGGTGGAGGAGACAGACGCCGTCAGGTAGGTTTACTTATCTTTCTTTCTATGTAGTAAATTCATAAGCTCCTTTCATGCACTTCTGCTTCTCTCTTGACGTCCTTTCGCGCAGTACAACTTGCTCATAGCTTCCTGTTGCTTTGGTCATCTTGTTGATAACGTTTTACTCAATAGACCTTGCTACTAACTTTTACCTGTGTCAGCTTGCTACTAAGTGTTCTGCACCTCTTACTAGTAACAACCTTCTGCCAGTACGCATGCTAATAAGCTCCTAGTGCTAGTACCTCTGGGAAGCAGCCTGCTGTTAGCAAGTACAGCTTCCAGAAACGAGCTAATGTGTAGTAACTTGTGTTATTAGCCCTGCACAGCTTGTCTTATAACCTCACTTTGCGCAGTATAGCTTACTAATAACCTCCTGCTCTCTACAGCCTGCCAATGATATATTTTTCTCCTGCACAGCTAGCTAATACCTTTTGTTGTCAAAGAACAGGTCATTATGGACCTTTTTTTTTTTAAATAGAGCTTGCTAGTAACATCCTTTTACCCAGCACAGCTGCTACTAACGTTCTCCTTTCTAACAGAGCTTGCTACAAACCTTTTGCCATGTACAGCGAATATGTAAACCCCTCCTTAGGAGTATAATTTTCTTAAAAAAACCTCCTTTGTACAAGTATAGCTTGCTTTAGTACTATCTCCGTGCACTACAGTATGCTACTGACGTGATGCCACGTAGTGCTTCTACTAAACTCCTTTTGCACACTAAATCTACCAAGTCACCTCCTTTCACACAGCACCACTTGCTACAGCTTACTAATAACATCTAGCGTCATATAGTTTACTAATAACCTCCTTTTGCCCACTAAAACCTGCCAATAATCTTTTTCTTGGTTGTGACACTTGCATGTATTGCACTACCTTTCACCATGCAACGCTTGCACTTCTTGCCTTGTCTTTACCCTGTAACACTTGCACTTGCTGCCTGCCCTTTGCTCCCTACCACTTGCAATTGTTTCCCCGCCTTTCACCGTCTAATGCCCACCCTGTGACTCTTCCACTGGTCTCACTTTGCCTTTTATCTTCAATTGGCCCCCTTTCACTCTAGCAACACTGTGCTGCTTCCTGTTAACTCTTGCCTTTTCCTCTTTTCACCCTGTAACACTTGCACTTGTCATGCTTTTCAATGTGTAACTCATGCTCTTGTTCCTTTGCTTTTCACCATATAACTCTTGTATTTGTTGCTCTGCCTTGGACTCCAGAACGCTTCCACTCCTTTCTCTTCTTTTCGTCCTGTAACGCTTACACTTGTACCCAGGTTTTGTGCATTGCTTTACGCTTGCATTTGTTGTTCAGTTCATCGTTTCGTCCTGTAATGCTTACGCTAGTGTTTGCTTGCTGCATCTGTTTTAATCATTTATGGAGAAGTAAATCTACTGGGTCTCTTTTGGCTCATGGTTTTTTTGTTGTTGTTTTTTTTTGTCTTTCATTGTTTTTCCAATATTTGGTGGAGGAGACAGACACTGTCAGTAGGTTGCTTTTTTCTGTGTAGGATCTCGATAATATCCTTTCATGCAGGTCTGCTTCCTGGTGAATTTTCACGCAGTACAACTTGCTAATAGCTTCCTGTTGCTTTGGTCATCTTGTTGATAACGTTTTACTCAAAAAGAGCTTGCTACTAACTTTGTTTTTCTATATCAGCTTGCTACTTAGTGTCCAGTATCTCTGACTAGTAACAGCTTCTACACAGTATGCATGCTAATAATCTCCTTGTGCAAGTACCTTTTCCAAGCTGCCTGCTTTAGCCAGTACAGCTTGCAGAAACCAGCTAATGTGTAGTAACTTGTGTTAGCCCTGCACAGCTTGCTTATAACCTCACTTTGCGCAGTATAGCTTACTAATAACCTCCTGCTCCCTACAGCTTGCCCATGATATATTTTTTCTCCTGCACAGCTAGCTAATACCTTTTTTGTCAAAGAACAGGTCATTATGGACCTCCTTTTTTTTTTACAATAGAGCTTGCTTGTAACATCCTTTTACCCAGCACAGCTGCTACTAACGTTCTCCTTTCTAACTCAGCTTGCTACAAACCTTTTGCCATGTACAGCTAATATGTAAACCCCTCCTTAGGAGTATAATTTACTTAAAACCTCCTTTGTGCTTTAGTACTCTCTGCGTGCACTACAGTTTGCTACTGACGTGATGCCACGTAGTGCTTCTACTAACCCCTCCTGCACACTAAAGCTACCAAGTAACCTCCTTTCGCACAGCACCACTTGCTACAGCTTATTAATAACATCTAGCGTCATATAGTTTACTAATAGCCTCCTTTTGCCTACTAAAACCCGCCAATAATCTTTTTCTTGGCTGTAACTCTTGCATGTATTGCACTACCTTTCACCATGCAACGCTTGCACTTCTTACCTTGTCATTGACGCTGTAACACTTGTACTTGTTGCCCTGCCCTTCGCTCGCTAACGCTTGCAATTGCTTCCCTGCCTTTCACACTGTAACGCTCACCCTGTGGCGCTTCCACTGGTTACCCTTGCCTTTGGACTTGTTACTCTAGCAATTGTCGCTCTGCCATTCACCATGTAACACTTGCACTTGTGTGCTTTTCACTGTGTAACACTTGCACTTGTTGCCCTGCCTTTCACCATGTAACGCTTGCATTTGTTGCTCTGCCTTGAACTCCATAACGCTTCCACTCCTTTCTCTGCCTTTTGCCCTGTAACGTTTACACTTGTACTTGGGGTTTGTGGCCTGTTTTACGCTTGGTCTTGTTGTTCGTCGTTTAGGCCTGTAATGCTTGCGCTAGTGTTTGCATTGTTGCATGTGTTTTAATCATTTCTGATAAGTAAACCTACTGGGCCTCTTTTGGCTCATGCTTTTTGTCTTTCATTGTTTTTCAGATATTTGGTGGAGGAGACAGACGCCGTCAGGTAGGTTTACTTATCTTTCTTTCTATGTAGTAAATTCATAAGCTCCTTTCATGCACTTCTGCTTCTCTCTTGACGTCCTTTCGCGCAGTACAACTTGCTCATAGCTTCCTGTTGCTTTGGTCATCTTGTTGATAACGTTTTACTCAATAGACCTTGCTACTAACTTTTACCTGTGTCAGCTTGCTACTAAGTGTTCTGTACCTCTTACTAGTAACAACCTTCTGCCAGTACGCATGCTAATAAGCTCCTAGTGCTAGTACCTCTGGGAAGCAGCCTGCTGTTAGCAAGTACAGCTTCCAGAAACGAGCTAATGTGTAGTAACTTGTGTTATTAGCCCTGCACAGCTTGCTTATAACCTCACTTTGCGCAGTATAGCTTACTAATAACCTCCTGCTTTCTACAGCCTGCCAATGATATATTTTTCTCCTGCACAGCTAGCTAATAACTTTTGTTGTCAAAGAACAGGTCATTATGGACCTTTTTTTTTTTAAATAGAGCTTGCTAGTAACATCCTTTTACCCAGCACAGCTGCTACTAACGTTCTCCTTTCTAAACCTTTTGCCATGTACAGCCAATATGTAAACCCCTCCTTAGGAGTATAATTTTCTTAAAACCTCCTTTGTACAAGTATAGCTTGCTTTAGTACTATCTCCGTGCACTACAGTATGCTACTGACGTGATGCCACGTAGTGCTTCTACTAAACCCCTTTTGCACACTAAATCTACCATGTAACCTACTTTCACACAGCACCACTTGCTACAGCTTACTAATAACATCTAGCGTCATATAGTTTACTAATAACCTCCTTTTGCCCACTAAAACCTGCCAATAATCTTTTTCTTGGTTGTAACACTTGCATGTATTGCACTACCTTTCACCATGCAACGCTTGCACTTCTTGCCTTGTCTTTTACCCTGTAACACTTGCCCTTGCTGTCCTGCCCTTTGCTCCCTACCACAGTTTGCAATTGTTTCCCCGCCTTTCACCGTCTAATGCTCACCCTGTGACTCTTCCACTGGTTACCCTCATCTTTGGCCTTGTTACTCTAGCAATTGGCGCCCTGCCTTTCACCCTGTAACACTTGCACTTGTCCTGCTTTTCAATGTGTAACTCATGCTCTTGTTCCTCTGCTTTTCACCCTGTAACACTTGCACTTGTCATGCTTTTCAATGTGTAACTCATGCTCTTGTTCCTTTGCTTTTCACCATGTAACGCTTGTATTTGTTGCTCTGCCTTGGACTCCAGAACGCTTCCACTCGTTTCTCTGCTTTTCGCCCTGTAACTCTTACACTTGTACCCAGGTTTTGTGCATTGCTTTACGCTTGCATTTGTTTTTCAGTTCATCGTTTCGTCCTGTAATGCTTACGCTAGTGTTTGCTTGCTGCATCTGTTTTAATCATTTATGGAGAAGTAAACCTACTGGGCCTCTTTTGGCTCATCGGGGTTTTTTTGTGTTTTTTGTTGTTGGTTTTTTTTTTTTTTTTTTTTGTCTTTCATTGTTTTTCCAATATTTGGTGGAGGAGACTGACACTGTCAGTAGGTTGCTTTTTTCTGTGTAGGATCTCGATAACATCCTTTCATGCAGGTCTGCTTCCTGGTGACTTTTCACGCAGTACAACTTGCTAATAGCTTCCTGTTGCTTTGGTCATCTTGTTGATAACGTTTTACTCAATAGAGCCTGCTATCAACTTTTACCTGTATCAGCTTGCTACTAAGTGTCCAGTACCGCTTACTAGTAACAACCCTTCTGACAATACGCATTCTAATAACTTCCTTGTGCCAGTAACTCTTGCAAGCTGACTGCTTTTATCCGGTTCAGCATTTTTAGAAACCAGCTAATGTCAAGTACATTTTTTCTAGTAAATTGTGTTTGCCCTGCACATGCCTATAACCTCACTTTGCCATGAATAGCTTGCTAATAACCATCTGCTCCCTACAGCTTGCAACAACCTACTTTTGCCCAGTACAGCTAGCTAATAACTTTTGTGTCGAAGAACAGCTCATTAATAATCTTCTTTTTACACAATACAGCTTGCTAGTAGCATCGTGTTTCCAAGTACAACTGCTACTAACGTTCTCCCTTCTAACCCAGCTTCCGACAAATTTTTGGCCGTGTACAGCTTATATGTAAACATCCTTCACTGTGTAGTTTACTTAAAACTTCCTTTTCCAAGTACAGCTTGCTTTCGTAGTCTTTGCGTGCACTACGGTTTGCTACAAACTTTTGCCACGTCGTGCTTCTACTAACCCCCTTTCGCCCACTAAAGCTAACTAGTAACCTCATTTTGCACAGCACAACTTGCTAATAGCTTCCTGCTGCCCACTGCAGCTTGCTAATAACCTCTAGCGTGATAGAGCTTACTAATATCCTCCTTTTGCCCACTGCAACCTGCTAATAATCTGTTTCCCCGCTGGAACACTTGCATGTATTGCCCTCTCTTTCACCATGCAACACTTACACTTGTTTTGGGGGTTTGTGCCCTGCTTTACGCTTGTACTTGTTGTTCGTCGTTTCGTCCTATAATGTTTGCGCTTGGGTTTGCATTGCTGCATTTGGTTTTAATCCTTTCTGATAAGTAAACCTACTGAGCCTCTTTTGGCTCATGATTTTGTCTTTCATTCTTTTTCAGATTTTTGGTGGAGGAGACAGACGCCGGCAGTAGATTTACTTATCTTTCTTTCACTGTAGTATCTCCATAACATCCTTTCACGCACTTCTGCTTCTTCGTGACCTCCTTTCGCGCAGTACAACTTGCTAATAGCTTCCTGTTGCTTTGGTCATCTTGTTGATAACGTTTAACTCAATAGAGCTTCTATTAACTTTTACCTGTATCAGCTTGCTACTAAGTGTCCAGTACCGCTCACTAGTAACAACCCTTCTGACAATACACATGCTAATAACTTACTTGTGCCAATACCACTTGCAAGGTGCCTGCTTTTGCCCGGTACAGCTTTTTAGAAACCAGCTAATGTCAAGTACTTTTTTTCTAGTAATTTGTGTTTGCCTTGGACACACTTGCTTATAACGTCACTTTGCCATGTATAGCTTGCTAATAACCATCTGCTCCCTACAGCTTGCAATGACCTACGTTTCCCCAGTACAGCTAGCTAATACTATTTGTGGCAAAGACCAGCTCATTATTAACCTTCTTTTTACACAATACAGCTTGCTAGTAGTATAGTTTTTACCCAGTACAATCGCTACTAACGTTCTCCCTTCTACCTCAGCTTGCTACAAAGCTTTTGACGTGTATGGCGTACATATAAACCATCCCTCGCTGTGTAGTTTACTTAAAGCCTCCATTTCCAAGTACAGCTTTCTTTAGTACACTTTGCGTGCACTACAGTTTGCTACTAACGTTGTTCCCCGTTGTACATCTACTAATCCCCTTTCGCCTCTAAAGCTAACTAGTAACCTCCTTTTGCACAGCACAACTTGCTAATAACCTTCTGCTGGCAATTACAGCTTGCTAATAATCTCCTTCTGCATAGCACAATTTGCTAATAAACGGCGTCAGGTAGGTTACTTATCTTTCTTTCACTGTAGTATCTCCATAACATCCTTTCATGCAGTTCTGCTTCCTGGTGACCTCTTTCCGCGCAGTACAGCTTGCTAATAGCTTCCTGTTGCTTTGGTCATCTTGATGATAACGTTTAACTCAATAGAGCTTGCTATTAACTTATACCTGTATCAGCTTGCTACTAAGTGTCCAGTACCGCTCACTAGTAGCAACCCTTCTGACAATACGCATGCCAATAACTTCCTTGTGCCAGTACCTCTTGCACGCTGCCTGCTTTTATCCGGTTCAGCATTTGTGAAACCAGTTAATGTCAAGTACATGTTTTCCTTGTAAATTGTTTTTGCCCTGCACAGACTTGCTTATAACGTCACTTTGCCATGTATAGCTTGCTAATAACCATCTGCTTCCTACAGCTTGCAACGACCTACTTTTGCCCAGTACAGTTAGCTAATAGCTTTTTTGTCAAAGACCAGCTCATTAATAACGTTCTTTTTACACAATACAGCTTGCTAGTAGCATAGATTTACCCAGTACAACTGCTATTAACGTTCTCCCTTCTAGCTCAGCTTGCTACAAAGCTTTTGACGTGTACGGCTTACATATAAACCCTCCTTCACTGTGTAGTGTACTTAAAACCTCCTTTTCTAAGTACATCTTGCTTTAGTGCTCCTTGGGTGCACTACAGTTTCGTTTGCTACTAACTTTGTGTCACGTTGTGCTCCTACTAATCCCCTTTCGCTCACTAAAAGTAACTAGTAACCTCCTTTTGCATAGCACAACTTGCTAATAACCTTCTGCTGCCAACTACATCTTGCTAATAACCTCCTTCTGAATAGCACAATTTGCTAATTAACGGCGTCAGGTAGGTTACTTATCTTTCTTTCACAGTAGTATCTCCATAACATCCTTTCATGCAGTTCTGCTTCCTGGTCACCACCTTTGGCGCTGTACAGCTTGCTAATAGTTTCCTGTTGCTTTGGTCATCTTGTTGATAACTTTTTACTCAGTAGAGCTTGCTATTAACTTTTACCTGTATCAGCTTGCTACTAAGTGTCCAGTACCGCTTACTAGTAACAACCCTTCTGACAATACGCATGCTAATAACTTCCTTGTGCCAGTACCTCTTGCAAGCTGACTGCTTTTATCCGGTCCGTCATTTTTAGAAACCAGCTAATGTCAAGTACATTTTTTCTAGTAAATTGTGTTTGCCCTGAACACGCCTATAACCTCGCTTTGCCATGTATAGCTTGCTAATAACCATCTGCTCCCTACAGCTTGCAACGACCTACTTTTGCCCAGTACAGCTAGCTAATAACTTTTTTTGTTAAAGACCAGCTCATTAATAACCTTTTTACACAATACAGCTTGCTAGTAGCATCGTGTTTCCAAGTACAACTGCTATTAACGTTCTCCTTTCTAACCCAGCTTCCTACAATATTTTTGCCGTGTACAGCTTATATGTAAACTATCCTTCCCTGTGTAGTTTACTTAAAACTTCCTTTTCCAAATACAGCTTGCTTTCGTAGTCTTTGCGTGACTACAGTTTCCTACTAACTTTTTGCCACGTCGTGCTTCTACTAACCACCTTTCGCCCACTAAAGCTAACTAGTAACCTCCTTTTGCACAGCACAACTTGCTAATAACCTCCTGCTGCCCACTACAGTTTGCTAATAACCTCTAGCATGATAGAGCTTACTAATATCCTCCTTTTGCCCACTGCAACCTGCTAATAATCTGTTTCCCCGCTGTAACACTTGCATGTATTGCCCTCTCTTTCACCATGCAACACTTACACTTGTTTTTGGGGTTTGTGACCTGCTTTACGCTTGCACTTGTTGTTCGTCGTTTCGTCCTATAATGTTTGCGCTGGTTTTTGCATTACTGCATGTGGTATTAATCCTTTCTGGTAAGTAAACCAACTGAGCCCCTTTAGGCTCATGATTTTTGTCTTTCATTCTTTTGCAGATATTTGGTGGAGCAGACAGACGCCGTCAGTAGGTTTACTTATCTTTCTTTCACTGTAGTATCTCCATAAGATCCTTTCACGCACTTCTGCTTCTTCGTGACCTCCTTTCGCGCAGTACAACTTGCTAATAGCTTCCTGTTGCTTTGATCATCTTGTTGATAACGTTTAACTCAATAGAGCTTGCTATTAACTTTTACCTGTATCAGCTGGCTACTAAGTGTCCAGTACCGCTTACTAGTAACAACCCTTCTGGCAATACGCATGCTAATAACTTGCTTGTGCCAATACCACTTGCAAGGTGCCTGCTTTTACCCGGTACAGCTTTAGAAACCAGCTAATGTCAAGTACTTTTTTTATAGTAAATTGTGTTTGCCTTGTGCACACTTGCTTATAACCTCACTTTGCCAAGTATAGCTAGCTAATAACCATCTACTCCCTACAGCTTGCAATGACCTACCTTTCCCCAGTACAGCTAGCTAATACCTTTTTTTGTCAAAGACCAGCTCATTACTAACCTTCTTTTTACACAATACAGCTTGCTAGTAGCATAGTTTTACCCAGTACAACCGCTACTAACTTTCTCCCTTCTAGTTCAGCTTGCTGCAAAGCTTTTGACGTCTACAGCTTACATATAAACCATCCCTCGCTGTGTGGTTTATACTTAAAACCTCCTTTTCCAAGTACAGCTTACTTTAGTACTCTTTGCGTGCACTACAGTTTGCTACTAACTTTGTGCCACGTTGCGCTTCTACTAATCCCCTTTCGACCATTAAGCTAATTAGCAACATTCTTTTGCACAGCACAACTTGCTAATAACCTTCTGTTGCTAACTGCAGCTTGCTAATAACTTCCTTCTACATAGCACAATTTGCTAATAAACGGCGCCAGGTAGGTTACGTATCTTTCTTTCACTGTAGTATCTCCATAACATCATTTCATGCAGTTCTGCTTCCTGATGACCTCCTTTCGCGCTGTACATCTTGCTAATAGCTTCCTGATGCTTTGATCATCTTGGTGTTAACGTTTTACTCAATAGAACTTGCTATTAACTTTTACCTGTATCAGCTTGCTACTAAGTGTCCAGTACCGCTTACTAGTAACAACCCTTGTGACAATACGCATGCTAATCACTTCCTTGTGCCAGTATCTCTTGCAAGATGCCTGTTTTTACCTGGTACAGCTTTTTAGAAACCAGCTAATACCAAGTACATTTTTTTCTAGTAAATTTTGTTTGCCCAGGACACACTTGCTTATAACCTCACTTTGCCAAGTATAGCTTGCTTATAACCATCTGCTCCCTACAGCTTGCAATGACGTACTTTTCCCCAATACAGCTAGCTAATACCCTTTTTCATCAAAGACCAGCTCATTTATAGCCTTTTTACACAATACAGCTTGCTAGTAGCATCGTGTTACCCAGTACAACTGCTACTAACTTTCTCCCTTCTAACTCACTTGCTACGAATCATTTGCCGTGTACAGCTTATATGTAAACCCTCCTACGCTGTGTAGTTTACTTAAAACCTCCTTTTCCAAGTACAGCTTGCTTTAGTACTTTTTCCGTGCACTACAGTTTGCTACTAACTTTTTGCCACGTCGTGCTTCTGCTAACTCCCTTTCGCCCACTAAAGCTAACTAGTGAACTCCTTTTGCACAGTGCAACTTGGCAATAACCTTCTGCTGCTAACTAAACCTTGCTAATAACCTCCTTCTGCATAGCACAATTTGCTAATAAGCAATATGTGACAAAGAAAGGCATTAGCAAGCTGTACTGGGGAAAAGTACGTCATTGCAAGCTGTAGGGAGCAGATTGTTATGAGCAAGCTAACTTCCTAGTGCCATTACCTCTTGCAAGCTGCCTGCTTTTACCTGGTACAGCTTTTTAGAAGCCAGCTAATGTCTAGTACATTTTGTTTTCTAGTAAATTTGTTTGCCCTGCACACACTTGCTTATAACCTCACTTTGCCAAGTATAGCTTGCTAATAACCATCTGCTCCCTACAACTTGCAACGACCTACGTTTCCCCAGTACAGCTAGCTAATACCCTTTTTTCAAACGCCAGCTCATTAATAACCTCCTTTTTACACAATAGATCTTGCTTGTAACATCGTTTTACCCAGTACAGCTACTACTAACGTTCTGCTACCAACGTTCTACTTTCTAGCTCAACTTGCTACAAAGCTTTTGCCGTAGACAGCTTATATGTAAACCCTCCTTCACTGTCTAGTTTACTTAAAACCTCCTTTTCCAAATACAACTTGCTTTAGTACTCTTTGCGTGCACTACAGTTCGCCCACTAAAGCTAACTAGTAACTTCCTTTTGCACTGCACAACTTGCTAATAATCTCCTGCTGCTCACTACAGCTTGCTAATAACCTCTAGCGTGATAGAGCTTACTAATATCCTCCCTTTGCCCACTGCAACCTGCTAATAATCTGTTTCCCCGCTGTAACACTTGCATGTATTGCCCTATCTTTCACCATGCAACACTTACACTTGTTTTGGGGGGTTGTGCCCTGCTTTAGGCTTGCACTTGTTCGTCGTTTCGTCCTGTAATGCTTGCGCTAGTGTTTGCTATGCTACACCTGTGTTAATCATTTCTGGATAAGTAAACCTACTGGGCCTCTTTTGGCTCATGATTTTTGTCTTTCGTTTTTTTTCCCAGATATTTGGTGGAGGAGACAGACGCCGTCGGGTAGGTTTACTTATCTTTCTTTCTATGTAGTATCTTGATAAGCTCCTTTCATGCACTTCTGCTTCTTCTTGACGTCCTTTCGCGCAGTACAACTTGCTAATAGCTTCCTGTTGCTTTGGTCATCTTGTTAATAACGTTTAACTCAATAGAGCTTGCTATTAACTTTTACCTGTATCAGCTTGCTACTAAGTGTCCAGTACCGCTTATTAGTAACAACCCTTCTGCCCAATACGCATGCTAACAACTTCCTTGTGCCAGTATCACTTGCAAGCTGCCTGCTTTTAACCGGTACAGCAGTTTAGAAACCAGCTTAATGTCTAGTGCATTTTTTTTTCTAGTAAATTGTTTTTGCCCTGCACACATTTGCTTATAACCTCACTTTGCCAAGTATAGCTTGCTAATAACCACCTGCTCCCTGCAGCTTGCAACGACCTCCTTTTCCAAGTACAGCTTGCTTTAGTACTCTTTGCGTGCACTACAGTTTTCTACTAACGTTTTGCCACGTAGTGCTTCTACTAACCCCCTTTCGCCCACTGAAGCTAACTAGTAGCCTTCTTTTGCATAGCACAACTTGCTAATAATCTCCCACTGCCCAGTACAGCTTGCTAACAACTTATAGCGTGATAGAGCTTACTAATATCATCTAGCGTCATATAGTTTACTAATAACCTCCTTTTGCCCACTAAAACCTGCAATAATCTTTTTCTTGGCTGTAACACTTGCATGTATTGCTCTACCTTTCACCATGCAACCTTGCACTTGTTGCCTTGCCTTTTACCCTGTAACACTTGCACTTGTTGCCCTGCCTTTCGCCCCCTAACGCTTGTATTTGTTTCCCAGCCTTTCACCCTATTACGCTCACCCTGTCACGCTTCCACTGGTTACCCTTGCCTCTGGCCTTGTTACTGTAGCACATGTCGCCCTGCCTTTCATCTTGTAACACTTGCACTTGTTGCCCTGCTTTTCAATGTGTAACACCTGCACTTGTTCCTCTGCTTTACACCATGTAACGCTTACGTTTGTTGCTCTCCCCTTGACTCAATAACGCCTGGACGCCTATCTCTGCTTTTTGCCCTGTTACTCTTACACTTGTTTTCGGGGTTTGTGCCCTGTTTTACGCTTGGACTTGCTGTTCGTCGTTTCGTCCTGTAATGCTTGCGCCAGTGTTTTATATGCTGCCTTTGTTTTAATCATATCTGTGTAAGTACACCTACTGGGCCTCTTTTGGCTCATGTGTTTTGTATTTCATTCTTTTCTGGCTATTTGGTGGAAGAGACAGACGCCGTCATGTAGGTTACTTATCTTTCTATGTAGTATCTTGATAACATCCTTTCATACCCTTCTGCTTCCTGGTGACCTCCTTTTGCGCAGTACAGCTTGCTAATAGCTTCCCGTTGCTTTGATCATCTTGTTGATAACGTTTTACTCAACAGAGCGTGCTACTAACTTTTACCTGTATCAGCTTGCTACTAAGTGTCCTGTACCTCTTACTAGTAACAACCTTCTGCCAGTACACATACTAATAACTTCTTTGTGCCAGTACCTGTTGCAAGCTGCCTGCTTTTACCCAGTACAGCTTCCAGAAGCCAGCTAATGTGTAGTACAGTTTTCTAGTAATTTGTGTTAGCCCTGCACAGCTTGCTTATTACCTCACTTTGCCCAGTATAGTTTGCTAATAACCTTCTGCTCCCTGCAGCCTGGCTATGACCGACTTGTCCCCAGTGCAGCTAGCTAATACCCTTGTTTTTCAAAGAACAGCTCATTAATAACCTTTTCCCACAATAGAGATTGCTAGTAACATCGTCTTACCCAGTACAGCTGCTACTAACGTTCTGCTTTCTAGCTCAGCTTGCTGGAAACCTTTTGACATGTACAGCTTATATGTAAACCCCTCCTTCGCTGTATATTTTATTTAAAATCTCCTTTTCCAAGTACAGCTTGCTTTAGTACTCCTTGCGTGCACTACACTTTGCTACTAACCTTTTGCCATGTAGTGCTTCTACTGACCGTCTTTTGCCTACTAAAGCTAAGTAATAACCTCCTTCTGCACCGCACAACTTGCTAATATCTCCTGCTGCCCAGTACAGCATACTAATGACTTCTAGCGTGATAGAGCTTACTGATAGCCTCCTTTTGCCCACTACTATTTGCTAATAATCTTTTTCCTCGCTGTAACACTTGCATGTATTGCCTACCTTTCATCATGCAACGCTTGCACTTGTGGCCTTGTCTTTTACCCTGTAACACTTGCACTTTGTTGCCCTGCCTTTCGCTGTCTAATGCTTGCAATTGTTTCCCTGCCTTTCACCCTGTAACACTCACCCAGTCACGCTTCCACTGGTTACCCTTGCCTTTGGCCTTGTTACTCTAGCAATTGTCGCCCTGCCTTTCACCCTGTAACACTTGCACTTATTGCCCTGCTTTTCATGTGTAACACTTGCACTTTTTCCTCTGCTACAACCATGTAACCTTGCGTTTATTGCTCTCCCTTTGGTTCTATAACGCTTCCACTCCTTTCTCTGCCTTTTGCCCTGCTACTCTTACACTTGTTTTCAGGGTTTGTGTCCTGTTTCACGCTTGCACTCGTTCGTCGTTTCGTCCTGTAATGCTTGCGCTAGTGTTTGCTGTGCTGCCTCTGTTTTAATCATATCTGTGTAAGTAAACCTACTGGACCTCTTTTGGCTCATGGGTTTTGTCTTTCATTTTTTTCCGGATATTTGGTGGAAGGAGACAGACACCGTTAGGTAGGTTACTTATCTTTCTTCTATGTCGTATCTCGATAACATCCCTTCACGCAGTTTTTCCTGGTGACCTCCGTTTGCGCAGTTTAACTTGCTAATAGCTTCCTGTTGCTTTGATCATCTTGTTGATAACGTTTTACTCAATAGAGCTTGCTAATAACTTTTACCTGTATCAGCTTGCTGCTAAGTGTCCAGTACTTCTTACTAGTAACAACCTTCTGCCCAGTACGCATGCTAATAACCTCCTTGTGCCAGTACCTGTTGCAAGCTGCCTGCTTTTACCAGTACAGTTTTCAGAAACCAGCTAATGTCTACTGCAGTTTTCTCGTAACTTGTTTGCTGCATAGCTTGCTAATAACCTTCTGCTCCCTACAGCTTGCCAATGACCTACTTTTCCCCGGTACAGCTAGCTAATACCCCTTTTTTCAAAGACAGCTCATTCATAACCTCCTATTGATACAATAGCGCTTGCTAGTAGCATCCCTTTACCCAGTACAGCTGCTACTAACGTTCTACTTTCTAATTCAGCTTGTTAGAAACCTTTTGCCGTGTACAGCTGATATGTAAACCCTCCCCCTCCTTCGCTGTATAGTTTACTTAAAACCTATTTTTCCAAGTACAGCTTGCTTTAGTACTCCTTGCGTGCACAACAGTTTGCTACTGACTATGATATGGTTATAGGGAGAAAACATTCCTGGTGGGATCTCACCATTCAGATGGGCTTAGCGGTCTACATCATGGTGAAGCTTTACTTCGGTTGCATTGCAAAGTTTGTGCTGTGGAGCCGCTTCGAACTCACGCAGATGAATGATGACCTCCTCTACCTGGCTTTGTTCAGTGAGTCAATGGAAACGGCCGTTTCTTAGAACCTGAAAGAGGAGTTCTGCAGAGAATATCCTATATGGTTCCCGGCCCAAGCCTGTGACAGACATACCGACCTGTTTGTGTACCACAAAGCAACACCGGATCATCAGGTATATTGTTTGCTGAAAGCTCGAAAGTGGTTGGACAGAAATAAAAAAAAAAAAAAAAAAAACCGCCGTGGCTGTTCGAACTCGAGTACAGAGGGGTTGGTATTGTTGCCTTGTGTTCCATGTGCTACTTTTGTTGGGAGAGTTCTGGTGGGCACAAAAACACACGCAAGGGACTGAATAAAGCAAAAAGTCGGTTCACCAAAAACTCATATTTGGAGGTTCTCCTTCAGCAGCAGAGAGGTGGAGGTGACAAACGAGGGTTTCGAACCTTCGGTCAAAGTATCTACAGTTTCAGTTTCAGTTTCATCAAGGAGGCGTCACTGCGTGCGGACTAGTCCATACACGCTACACCACATCCGCTAAGTTTTGAGCCCACAGTACGCATGATTTGAAGCTGATGGATAAATGAATTAACAACTAAGATGAGACAATTGAAGAAGTGGGTCTCGTAGTTACGACTCAGCGGATGTCTGACCTACGCATTAGCCCAACGCGCTGGTCTGACCTTGAGTGCCTACCTACCATGCTATTTGTGTGTGTGTGTGTGTGTGTGTGTGTGTGTGTGTGTGTGTGTGTGTGTGTGTGTGTAGTGAATGTACACGTGTTTGTATGATGTGTGTGCATGGGCTCGTATGTGTGCGTGGGCGCGCGTGGGCGTGTGTGTGTCGTGTGTGTGTGTGTGTGCGGCGCGCCGGCGCGCAGGCGTGTGTGCGCGTTTGTGTGTGGGTGTGGTGTGTGTGTGTGTGTGTGTGTGTGTGTGTGTGTGTGTGTGTGTGTGTGTGTGCGCGCAGCGCAGGCGGTTGTGTGTGTGTGTGTGTGTGTGTGTGTGTGTGTGTGTGTGTGTGTGTGTGCATGCATGTGTGTGTGTGGTGTGTGGGTGTTGCATGCATGTGTGCGTGTGTGTGCGTGTGCATGCATGTGTGTGTGTGTGTGTGTGTGTGTGTGTGTGTGTGTGTGTGTGTGTAATTTGTGGGTTTGTGTGAGCACACGTATTTGCATATAGGCTATGTGTGTACATATCTGTACGTAATGTGTGTCTTTGCATGTGGGCATGTGCGTGTGCGTGTGCATTTGCGCGCGTATGTGTATGCGTGTGTGTGCGCGCGCGTGTGTCGGTGTGGACGTGTACATGCACACATGTGTATATGCGTGTGGGTAAGAGCGAGCGAAAGTACGCGCACACGTTCGTATGTGTGCGTGTGTGAGCGCGCGCGCGGGGGGTGTGTGTGTGTGTGTGTGTGTGTGTGTGTGTGTGTGTGTGTGTGTGTGTGTGTTTTCTGTGAGTGTGTGTGTGTATGGGGGGTGGGGTGATCACCCTACTGATGAAAGTATCTACACATATACGCAGTCCTGGAACTCGCAGGACAACAATAAAGCAAGACAACTCTTTTTCCACCCTTCCTATTCTTATTTAGTGTAGTTTTTTTTTCATATCGACGCAGTTCCATCTCTTTTTTCCATGCTTCCTAGTCTTATTGAGTTTCGTTTGTGTTTTTCTTGGTTTTATTGACAGCCTGAGGTTGTGGTTGCCGCAGTAAAGCTTACCATGTCTTATAGCTTAATTTGATCGTTTAGATTGTGTGCCAGGGTCACAGCGTCTCGCCTTATCATCGTCACTCATCATCATCATCCATCATCAATCATCACTGGAAAGTTTGAGGATTTTTTTTTTTTAAAGGGGAGGAGGAAGTCACTCAGTATGCCGCAAGACCCACCACACCCCTTCGCCAGTAACTCCACACATCCATCACGTAAGACGCTCACCGCAACACAAGCTTATAGTATGATGCAGTTAGCTCTAGATGGACAATTTAGTAAACTACGTCTTCTAGCCAGACTGTGGTACCTGACAGAGGAGAACCAATGGTTGAGAGCTAGGCGGGCGTGTCGTCAATGCCGGGAGAGACCTGCCGACCTCACCTTCCTCCCCTGCGGACATTTTATGTACTGTCAGACCTGCGGCCCGGCCTTGGAGATGTGTCCGCTCTCCATGAAGACCATTTTGACCAAGGTCAAGACATTTATGTCTTGGAGATCGGGACGGCTGGGCCATACTGACTAAGAATCTCTGAGCTGGGCACACATTAACTGCCAAGTTTTTATCTTGAAGAATTTGTCTTGAACTTATTCGATATAAGGTGATGAGGTACGCAATGTTGCGTTCTGTTTCACATGTTTGTTCTGAGGGAATGTTGGTGTGTCTTTTAGCGGGAAGTTCCTGTATTGGGTATAAAGTAATAAGGTACGCAGCGTTAATGTGTTGCGTTCTGTTTATCATGTTTGTTCTGAGGGAATGTTGGCGTGTTTTCTTTCAGCTGGAAGTTCTTGTTTTGGGTATATAAAGTGATTAGGTATACGACGTTAACGTGTTGTGTTCTGTTTGAAATGTTTCTTCTGATGGAATGTTTGTTTGTCTCTTTCAGCTTGAAGTTCTCGTACTGGGTATAAAAGTGATAAGGCACGCAACGTTAATGTGTTGTGTTCTGTTTGACATGTTTCTTCTGATGGAATATCGGTACATTTGATACTATGGAAGTAAATGACAGATGTAAAATGTTGACCCTGTTGTGTGTGTGTGTGTGTGTGTGTGTGTGTGTGTGTGTGTGTGTGTGTGTGTGTGTGCGCGCGCGCGCGCGTGCGTGTATTCATCTCTCTCTCTCTCTCTCTCTCTCTCTTCTCTCTCTCTCTCTCTCTGTCTGTCTGTCTGTCTGTCTGTCTCTGTCTCTGTCTCTCTCTCTCTCTCTCTCTCTCTCTCTGTCTGCTGTCTGTCTGTCTGTCTGTCTGTCTGTTATGTTCATATATTTGCCATAAAAACCGAGGGAATACAAGAGATCGTTTAATTTGGAGACAATGGAGGTGATCTGGTCACATCATATCTCAGCGGTCATAGCGGACCGAGCGGATGTGGAAAAACTTACTTCGTCACAAAATTTATCACTTCATAGATAAAATGATGACGCCCCCTCCTTATGAAATTCGTGTGGTGCTATGCTGAATGGCATGGAGCTTAAACCGAGATTAAAAGATACATGATAGCGCTGCATTTATAGGACTTCTTGACATAGACACGGAGAAACCTGATAAGCCCCGACTGATCATCATCGATGATCTCATGAACGAGAGGGACGAAAGAGTGACAAAACTCTTTACCAAGGGAAGCCATCATCAAAATATCAGATTTATGTGCTTGGTGTTCAGAACCTGTTTTCTAAAAACACAATGAACCTTGCACCAGTTCTTTAAACGGTCATTTTATCGAGGTGTTTAAAAATCAGCGGGATGCCTCCCAGATCACTCATTTGGCCCGCCTTGCTTAAGGCTGTGTCAGGCCAATTGACATAGGCTAGAACACCCAAGGCTACATCAAAATGTTGTTATGCTCTGCATAGTTATGCGGGGATTGTCTTCAGTTGTGACAAGCTCCTAGCATAACGTTATTAGTCTCCAAAATCTCCCCAAGTCGGAGTGTGGCTGCCCACGTGGCGGGGTAATCAAAAACGGTCACACACGTAATGTTCTCATCCCCAGCTGATGCATTTGTACCATAGTGTTCGAGTACTTCGGCTGTTCGGATGATCCCCGGAGTCTTTTAGCCAGGGTACGATGACGACGACGACAGCAACAACAACAACAACAACAACTCATTTGGCAAAACAGATGTATCCCGGAAAACTGAAGTATGTACAGGAAGCTTATAAAGACGCACTATCACCCTGCACGGGTATTTCCTCTTTGATCTTCGTCAAAACACACCCGATCACCTAAGACTGACAACCAACTTTTTTTTTTCCAAATATGTACCAAGTGGTGTACGTGCAACAATAAACCTCCTACCTTTTCCTGACAGGGGGAAAAATGTAAAAAAAAAAAAAAAAAAAAAAAAAGAAAAAAACAAAAAAGGCAAACAAAAGTAGACCGTTTGTGATCGTTACTCTTGTGACTATGTCCAAAAGACTACGAAAAAAACGCCCTTTGGCTGAAGCTCCTTGGTCCGAGTAAACCTCATATGCGGCGTGCTGTGATAAAAGCAGCTGACAAATCGATAATTGACACTTTGCACGAGTGCTGCCTTAATGTGCTGGATGGGAATATATCATTAACCCCCAGTCAAAAGAAAAAAGCTCTTCCCATACAGACACACACTGAGAGGTTTAGTACGGAAAAAGACGTCCAGCTGTCGAAAGAAAAAAAAAAAACAGAAGGGGGATTTTTAGGAGCTCTCCTCGCAACCATCGCCGGGGCTGTGCTTCCAGCAATCATCAAGGCTGTAAGATAATGGCGAAAACGAGGTGTTAGTGGATTGCGCTTATGCCAGTAAATGGATGATTAGCGACGTATTGATCCAGATCCCCGTGTCCTGGAATCTTTGTCAGAGAATAAATCACCCCCTTTTCCAGCTGCGGCCGTGGAAAGTCTCCGCACTATGGATCAAGAAATGCAAACTGTACTCAGAACTGATGGACATTATGATGAAGATAAACTAAAGGAATATGAACAGACATTATGGCGGTATTTGAAACGATTAAAAGAAGTAAGCATTTGGGGGCAGTAAAACTAGAGCAACCATCAACATCATCTACATCTACACCACAGCAGCACACCACCACCACCACCACCACAACCACCAGCACCACTCACAACGAAAACCACCCCACCCCAGGATGAAGAAGTATCGGAAAGTGTCCCTAAAAATGTAAGACAAAGAACCTCTCCTACTGAAATATATCAGAAATAACCCCCCAGCTCGTAAAGTGGATGCCTCGCGGTGAACTGGAATACAAAGGGCAAGTCATTAAAAGTAGTAATATCGTCGATCTCGTGAACGATGTGCTTCGAAGCAGAAAAAATAAAAAATAAAAAACAAGACCCCATTGGCTGAAGAACTTTTGCCACGGCTCTGCAAAGTATGAACTTACCACAAGAGTTCATAGGAAATCCGAGGCGCTGAGAGTGTATAACCCAGGCGGCTGAGACGAGGCAAGGAAATGGGAAGGAACTGACACAGAAGAAACATGGTATAAACCAGAAAGGGCAAAAATCAAGTGGACACTGTATTAAGACGACGTCGACGCAACTGGAGCGATTGCACTATACTCTGGACCAACCCGGAGCTTATGGAGGAATAACAGCATTACAAAAACAAACTAAACAAGATGCAAAGCATATAAACGTACTCCCAGTAAGTAGTACAATATATATATATATATATATATATATATATATATATATATATATATATATATATATATATATATGAACAAAACAAGGCAAAGAACAAGAAGTTCCGTTTGATACCCAAATTTTCGGCACAAGGCCTTCCTCCGGGAGTTTATTGCGACTAACTGACAAAAACGTCTCTCACACATGTTACTCTGTTCATCCGAAATTTCACTGGCACTCTGCACGTGCAACACCCCAACCATTGAAAAAGCGATCACACCCAACCACACATTCCATACCACATCCGTGTGAGCGAACCGACATGCCCACACGCACACACACACACACACACACACACACACACACACACACACACACACACACACACACACACACACACATACCCACACACACACATGAAAGAGAGAGAGAGAGAGAGAGAGAGAGAGAGAGAGAGAGAGAGAGAGAAAGATTGAGAGAGAGGAAGAGATTGGGGGGGGGGGGAGAAAAGTGGTTGTGGTAGTTACATGCTTTCATATGACCCCACTCTCACTGGGGCTACAACAATCCAGGAATTGCTCTCACCAAATCCGTAAGAGAGAGAGAGAGAGAGAGAGAGAGAGAGAGAGAGAGAGAGAGAGAGAGAGAGAGGCAGAGAAAGGGGGTGGGAGAGGAAAATGGACGCAACAGAAACAAGCCCTCCCGTGTCCCCACTCCCACTGGGGCCACGGAAGCTCGGGACCTGCTCTCACCAGATCCGTAAGAGAGAGTGAGGGAGAGAGAGGAAGAGGGGAGGGGGGAGAGAGATAAGATAATGTTGCTTATAGCCCAGCCGACCGCAAGGGGCCACATCAGGGCTGTCACCACGTTAAAATCAACTCACAAGTCATTAAAAAAAAAAAAAAAAAAACTTTCACACATCTCTTTAAATGACATCGTCTAGAAACGCACCAGAAACTTCGTTAAAAATCTTTCATCCGTAAAATCTTAAATCAGATGAAAAATGTTAATCTCTCTCAAAAACTCAAAGATCACGTCAGGCGGAACATCCCTGAACAGGATTTTCATGGACTCTGCTGTAAAATGTTTGTGTCTCACATCGTGCAAGTCCCAACACTCTAAAAGAATATGTTTCATTGTGAGTGGCACACGACATGGAACGCACCACGGAGCCTCCTCATTCTCTAAAAGGTACGAATGGGCAAAATACGAATGGCCGGCGTGCAGCCGGCACAGAACCGCCCCCTCTCCACGGCCACCAGACGCAGATGGGAGGAACTCATCAAGGCCCGGACGGATCTGAAAGAGCCCGCCATCCGTCTGCGCGTTCCAATCCTCCTGCCAGAGGCCCCCCACACAATCACCAATTCCGGGTTTCAGATCTGAGCAAGGGACACAAATATTGGACAACCTCTCTCCTGTGGCATTCCCGGCCAAACGATCAACCACCTCGCCCCCTCCGACGCCAACACGACCAGGAACCCAAGCGAGAACAATGTTGCAACCATCCGCCTTCAACCTGCCAAAAAGTTCAAAGAAATGTAACAGCTCCGGATGCCGAAGGCTGCGGCCAGCCACGGCCTCCAAAGCTGACAGCGAATCCGACAGAACCAGAAAGTCCCCCTTGGTAGACTGTGAAACCATCTTCAATGCCAGAACCAGAGCAGCAAGTTCAGCAGAACAGACAGAGGCATCCGGAGGTACACGCTTCAACAGTATCTGAGAAGGAGCACCAGGGCAACAGGCCGCACAGGCCACTCCATCCTCAGACCCGGAACCGTCAGTGAAAATTCTCCGACAGGATGGAAATTTTGAACAGAGGCCAGCACACAATGCCCTGCACGCCTGAGAGCTGGCGGACTCCCCACGAAAAGCTGCGAGATCAAAACGAATCCCCGGCGCGAAAAAGGTCCACGGAGGCTGATCCGGAAACCCGGAAAAATCAGACACAACTCCCAGGTCCAGACCCGCACTCCGCGCGCGCGGCTGCACACGAACACCAAACGGCGGAACACAGCTAGGGTTGTCCTCGAATTTGTTCCGAAACTGGGGGTCAAAGACACAGTCACAGGCAGGACCCCGCGGCTCCGAGAACAGTCCGATGCAGCAATCCAGAGACACCCCCAGCCCGCGGCTGGACAGTGAGGGCCCACCCGCCTCCGCGCACAGGCCGTACACAGGGGTGGCGCGGAACGCCCCAAGACAGAGACGAAGCCCCGACGGTGGACAGGGTCCAAGAGTTCCAGACAAGAGGGTCCCGCAGAGCCGCACACAGCACAACCACAGTCCAGCCCGGAGCGGACCAGGGCTCTGCAGAGATGCAGCAAAGCCCTCCCACCAGCGCCCCAGCCAGTGCGCGCCACGACCCGCAGAACATTCAGAGCCCTCTGGCAAGAGGCCCCGAGACTCCCAATGTGGCTGAGAAAGTTGAGTTTTTGATCAAAAACAACTCCAAGGAACCTGGCCTCCTCCACAGCTGGAATGGTGGACCCGTCCAGACGAATTTCAGGATCAGCAAAAAACCGACGAAAATTGTGAAAATGGACCGACTGAGCCCCGGCACGTGAGAAGGCAAACCCGCTTTCCTCGGCCCACCGCCGGATCCTGTTGACACAAAGCTGGAGCCGACGCTGCACGCCGGGGCAAGAAGCTCCAACTGCGCACAGCGCAAAGTCGTCAACGAACAGAGAGGACTCAGAGCCCTGGCCTACCGATTTCACAATGTCGCCGATTCCAATGCCGAAAAGAGCAGGAGAAAGGACGCTCCCCTGAGGAACACCCAACTCCCGCCCACGGATGTCAGAGAGTGCGGTGCCAACACGCACCTGGAACCGTCGATCAGCCAAAAAGCTCTGCATGAACAGAGGCAGGTGACCACGGAAACCAAGCCTGCGCAAGTCCAGAAGAACTCCCGACTTCCATGTGGTGCCACACGCCCCTTCGAGGTCGAAAAAGATAGCGACCACATGCTGTTCACTGACAAAGGCACCGCGGATGGTGGCCTCCAGACGGACCAGATGGTCGACCGCCGAGCGGCACTTCCGGAACCCGCACTGGTGACCGGCCAAAAGGCCATCGGTCTCCAGCCTCCACACCAGACGGGAGCCGACCATCCCCTCCATCAACCCACAGAGGCAGCTAGTCAGAGCCACCGGGCGACAGCTGGAAGGGCTGGTAAGGTCCCTTCCAGGCCCCGGAATTGGAACGATCAGGGCTCCCCGCCAGGAGGGCGGAAAGCACCCCGCGGTCCAGATATGGTTGTACACTCCAAGAAGAGTCTGGAGACAGCCTTCCGGAAAATGTCCCAAAACCTGACAACGAACATCATCCAGACCAGGGGCAGAATCAGTGCAGGTCTGCAAAGCCGTTCCCAGCTCATTGACCGAAAAAGGGAGATTGTAGGCCCCAGAGCTGTCCGACGTGAAACCGTACAAAGACCTCTCTCTGAGTCGTCTGTTTCCCAAAAATGCTGCAGATCCACTTGAAGATGAGGAGCTCCGCCGGATGGTGGAAGCCAACAGACTGGCAACAGCCTGCCCGTCAGCGACCAGAGCATCGGCAAGCCTCAAGTGACGAATGGAGGGGCCGGTGCCCCCCCCCCCCCCCCCCCCCCTGATTTTCCCGATGATGCTCCAGACCCCCCTCCTTGAAGTTCCCGATGTCAGCCCGGAGCAGAAGCCTCTCCAAGACCGACGCCCACCGATTTCGAAAGTGTGTCTCGACCCGGCGCGGAGCCCCCGACGGGCCCGAGCGCCGGGACCCGAAGGTCGCCGGTACACCCGACGCTGAGCCCGTCCGCGAACCCCTGAAACTTGTTGGCAGTTGAACCAAACCAGGGCGCCTTGGGCACCTGGAGCCTACCGGAAGACACCGGAATACAGGTTTCAGCACAGTTCACCACAGCACCGGTCAGAGACTCCGCCGGGTCCGGACTCCGAATCAACCTCCCGGAATTCTTCCGAAATATTGGCCACAAAGAGATCCCAGTTGGCCCTCCTATAACCAAAATGTTGTGAGACAGAAGCGCTCTCAGCCAATACAGGCCCCAAAAGAACAGGGAAATGGTCACTTCCGTGCAGATCGCCACGGACAGACCACTCATAGTCCAGGACCAGCGAGGGGTCACAAATCGACAAATCTAAACACGAAAGTGAACCTGTGGAAGAGTGGAGGTAAGTTGGAGCTCCATCGTTCAGACAACACAAATCAAAGTCTGAAAGGACATCCTCAAGAAGCAGACCTCTGGATGACGAACTGACACTACCCCAAAGAGGATTGTGACCATTAAAGTCACCCAACAGCAAAAAAGGTCGAGGAAGTTCTCTGATCAGACTGAAAAGGTCCTGACGACAAACCGGGACAGAAGGTGGCAGATAAAGTGAACAAATTGTTATAGTTTTATGGAGAGTGACTCTCGCAGCTACAGCCTGAAGGGGGGTAATCAGAGCGACAGGACTAAACAGCAAAGTTTTATGTAAAAGAAGGGCAACACCACCTGACAGTCCCAATGTGGATGGTTGTGCAGGTTTAGAAAGAATATTAAAGCCAGAAAGAGTGAAGGTCTTCTGGCTTTGAATTTTAGTTTCCTGAAGAGCCACGACGGAAGGTTTTACAGTTTGACACAGAAGTTGCAGCTCCTCAAAATTTGAATTTAGGCCACGGATATTCCAATGGATTAGGTTACTACTATCCATGGTGCAGAGGATGAACAGGAGAGAAGTCAAGTCATCTCTTCGTCATCGTCTGCGTTCAGTGGAGCAAATTTATTGCTTAGTTTCACTGGACTGTTTGGGTCTTCAGACCTGCTGGCAGACTTGCCCACAGGTGAAGAAGGTCTGGATTTTGGAGATGGTGGAGGTTTCTTCCTCATCTCCACCCTCTCCACACTTGGTTGAACTCCCTTGCCCGCACGGGCACTGCTCGAGGAAGTTCGAGGCGGGAGGCCTGGCTTTTTCATCTGCCCAGCAGCAGATGGAGTAGACTGCTGGGCAGTCTGAGGGGTGGCGGATTTTTTGCCTCCACCAGGGGCACCCACTTTGGGTTGGAGGCGGTGGACTTGCTTCCACCAGAGCTTAACGGTCTTTCTTGCAATGTCTTGGTGAAAGTAAAATTGTCAGTCTGGCAGCAGACTGAACGGGTGGAAACTTTCTTTGTAACGGAAGCATAAGAAGACACTGTTGACGTCTGACTGCCAACAACCTGTTTGCGGGCCTCAAAAAACGAAATGTTCTTTTCAGTCTTCACTCTTTGGATGGTGGACTCCTGAACCCAAACAGGGCAGTTGCGTGAAGAGGAGGGGTGGTCGCCACCGCAGTTCGCACAATGAGCCGGGTCTTTACACGGCCCATCATGGGTTGCCTTGCAACAAACACCACACACCTCCTGCCCAGAACAGCGGTCTCTGACATGTCCAAACTTCTGGCATTTGAAACACCTCAACGGGGATGGGACATACAGTTGGACACGTACATTTAAGTACCCGACTTTAATGACCGTAGGAAGCACAGGGTTGCAGAATGTCAGAAAGGGGGTGTTGGTGGGCACTCTTTCTGCACCTTTTTTAACTGTCACCCTATGCACCTCTGTCACACCTTGGGACGCAAGTTCTGTCTTGATCTCCGCTTCCGAGACACCTTTCAAATCCGGGCACCGGATAACCCCTTTGGTCGAATTTAACTGCTTATGGGGGGTCACCCGGATCTCTCTGTCCACAAGTTTTGTTGCCCTCAGCAGCTGCTCCGATTGCCTCTGTGATCTGCATTGGACGAGGAAAGTGCCATTCCGTAGCCTTTTCACTGACTGAGGGTCACCTGCTAGACCCTGAAAGCCCTTCTGAATAGCAAAAGGACTCAGAGCAGAAATAGGCTTTTCCTGCTCTGTCCCTTCAACCACAAGCCAGGAAGCCCAAAAACCTGTCCTCTGCCTCGTCTCCATATCCGAGTCACTGTCGGAATCGTTATGACTAGAAATGGGGTCCACTGCCTTCCTCTTCTTTATGGGGGGTGTGATTTTGGATAAAGCCATGATTTATGTTTAGAAATTTCATCTCTCCCTTACCCACCCACCATGGAGTCCAACTAAGGGGCCAGGGCCAAGAACTCATTGTCTTGACCCCTTCCAGGCTTCAGGAGAGATATACGACAAACAGAAGCCTACTGACCCTATCCCCCCTGATCATGCCCAACTCCCGGGAACAGAGAGCTGAGCACTGCAGGGGTTACCTTGGCCAGTCGGAGAACTGCCTGTCTTGACCCAGCCCCACGAAGGGGAAGCCGATTGATACACCCGGGCCAGAGTGTACCTCCTGTCTAGGAGAGGTCCGAGCCAAAGTGATGTGTTGAGGGCGTTGGCCCTCTCAATCACCAGGATCTCATCCCCCTCCGTCACAGGTCGCACCGCACGGCAAACGCGGCGGATCTTAAGAAGACCACAGAGAGAAAAAGAGTGTGCAAAAGAAGGCTTGAAAGGGAGATGAAGAAAGAAAAGAACCGTTAAGAAAGGCAGAAGACAGAATAGGAAAAAGGTGGTTACTATTTGTCTGGGCCCTCACTCCTAACCTTTCTGACATGGGAGACCCTACCAGGGGCATCAATTCCTACCACGTAATGCTTGGCCAGTCAGCAGCTTGGCTATACAGGCCTAGAAGCGTTCACGACAACTAACCATCTAGTCGAGTATTGATGCCCCCGTCAGCAAAGCCTAAAAGATCACTGGACCACGCAAGCCCTCCGACCACGGCAAGGTTGCAACCCCCGGAGGGGGGGGGGGGGGGAGAGAAATGTGACCATAGTAGAAACAAGCTATCAATAGACCCCACTCTCACTGGGGCCACAGAAGTCCAGGACTCGCTCTCACCGGGTCCGTCACGAGAGAGAGAGAGGAGAGAGAGAGAGAGAGAGAGAGAGAGAGAGAGAGAGAGAGAGAGAGAGAGAGAGAGAGAGAAAGGGGGGGGGGGGCTTGGGGTGGGAGAGGAAGAAGAAAGTGGAGCAGAGAGAAAGACCGAGAGAGAAAAAAACAGAGAGAGAGAGATGTAGGGGGGGAGGGTTTATATATATATATATATATGTGTGTGTGTGTGTGTGTGTAAATCAGTCACTATAGCACTTTCTTCTCTCTTGGTGGTAGAATTTTTTCTGTAAGAGAAAAGAAGAAAAACATGCCCGGCGGAGAAATGAGCCCGGGTCGCCCGCGTGACAGGCGGGATACTAACCACTAGACTACCAAGGTACTTAGAGAATTTGATTACACTTAAGTTTATAAACCGTTATTGCTTAGACTGTACATCACTAAAGTATCATTTATAGCCGTTAGTAACGGCTATTCTGGTACAATAAAACATCGGGCATCATCCGTGACCTATAATGAACATATCTACAAATTTTCAGAAATATCGGTCTAGCAGTTTTGTCTGGAGCGAGTGGACCACATTTTGACCACGGGCAGACAGACAGACACACAGACAGCATTTCTTCGTTCCCATTGTAAAGTACTCCCTGTTCTATCAGAACTGGGAGTACAAAAAGCCCGTTCCGAAGTGAAGGATTGGTTATCTCATCAGGACACTTATACATTACACAAACCTCTGAAAAAAAAAACGGTTCCCACGACGCCGGATGACTGAGAAATATCGACCAGAACTGGCAGGCTGACTCATCGACGTCAGGCACTTAACAATAGCGAATGATGGTTATGCATGTTTACTCTCTTGTATAGATGTGCTGTGTAAGTACGCATGGGTGGTGCCACTAAAAACGAAGACTGGTGAAGCTTTAGTGGCCGCGTTCAATTAAAAATTTAAACAGAAGCGCAGACCCGCCACTCTACAAACAGATAAAGGCACCGAGTTTAAAAACAAAATGTTTCAAGCCTTTTTTTAAGAAAGAGGGAGTGGAACGGTTCAATCCAACGCTGAAGACAAAAATGAGGAGACATTTTACTCACAAACGATCAATGCGCTATGTCCCCGTATTGAGCCGACTGGTGAAGGGTCATAACCACTCTTGTCATCGAAGTATCGGACGCACTCCGACCAGTGTTACTTGGCAAAATCAAGACATGGTATGGGAAAAAATTATACGGTAATACGCCCCCACTGCCTATGACTATTACAAGCACGCTGAAGATAGGGGAAGCCGTGCGTCTCAGTAAAGCTAAGCGCACGTCTAAGAAAGGGTACCTGACTGGTTGGACCGATGAGGTGTTTTACGTGGATGAAATAACGCCGACCAAGCCTGTGACGTACACAGTTCGAGAAAAAGATAGAGAAGAGATCCAAGGGACATTTTACAGACAGGAACTACAACGCATTCGACTATAAATACAAACAAAAAGGAATGAATTAGCCGACCAGGCCTCAGTCCTCAATTAAGCTCTGAGATAAGCACGTCATACCAGATTAAAAATACGGGGAGACGGGGTCGTGGTGGTAAATCATCACCACGTGTATGTTTTCCTCTGTCAGATGCTCCTTATTTCTATCGTGGTCACTTTGTCTTTGATTAATTTATCTCGTGACTGTTGTCAAGCACAGACGCAAATGTGGATAGCTCTGCTCAGTAGCTGCCAAGGCTATCTGCTCCCTAACCCTTCCGTAGTTCCTGGTTAACCATGGTCTCACCCTCTTCATCCTTTTACACCATCCTGCCCAGTAATGCGTCAATGGATCATTTCCCTAAAACCATGCTGTCATTACTTCACCAGACTGTCCCAACCGATCAGTCTTGACGGTGACTACGAGGTGGGGCTCAGCAAAATCCTATTTACAAACACCTACTACACCGTCGAGGAGGGTCACGATCATTGGTTAAAGTTACGAAGTACAGATGGAAACGATGATACAATACAGTATAAATGGTATGCAAATGTTGCCCACGCCTGGACAATGTTTTTCCACAGCCCTGTTTATCGATGCTTTAAATACGGATGTACAAAGGAACATCCCACCGGACCAACAGTGTGATGATAATGCACTGCTAAGTTATAATAACATCCCAAAAAAAACTATTCTGGAGCGTCATGGAGAACAATCGGTGTTATGCTGAGCTCCACTCTTCGAAAACTTTTACATTTCCCACAACACACCATGTTCGGTGAAGGGGTGTATACAAGAACCCGCGTCATCACCCTGAATAAAGGCTTTCAGGCCGTCTACGTATACACGGACTTGGCGGAGCTGGACCCGTTGGTGATATCATGGCACCCTTACTACGCATCAGCCCTCTTGCCCCATCCCTCTGCTGATATCATGGCACCCTTACTACGCATCAGCCCTCTTACCCCATCCCTCTGCTGATATCATGGCACCCTTACTACGCATCAGTCCCTCTTACCCATCCCTCTGCTGATATCATGGCACCCTTACTACGCATCAGTCCTCTTACCCCATCCCTCTGCTGATATCATGGCACCCTTACTACGCAT
Organism: Conus canariensis; assembly: GCA_033310375.1. Lineage (NCBI taxonomy): Eukaryota > Metazoa > Mollusca > Gastropoda > Neogastropoda > Conidae > Conus > Conus canariensis. Next base: position 52,191,730 of record CM065738.1, on the reverse strand, counting down.
CAGTCCTCTTACCCCATCCCTCTGCTGATATCATGGCACCCTTACTACGCATCAGCCCTCTTACCCCATCCCTCTGCTGATATCATGGCACCCTTACTACGCATCAGTCCTCTTACCCCATCCCTCTGCTGATATCATGGCACCCTTACTACGCATCAGCCCTCTTACCCCATCCCTCTGCTGATATCATGGCACCCTTACTACGCATCAGTCCTCTTACCCCATCCCTCTGCTGATATCATGGCACCCTTACTACGCATCAGTCCTCTTACCCCATCCCTCTGCTGATATCATGGCACCCTTACTACGCATCAGCCCTCTGACTCCACTCTTGCGAAAACCTTTACCATTTCCCACAACCCCATTCGGTGATAACATGGCTACCCTTATACGCATCAGCCTCTTACCCCATCCCTTGCTGATATCATGGCACCCTTACTACGCATCAGTCCTCTTACCCCATCCCTCTGCTGATATCATGGCACCCTTACTACGCATCAGCCTCTTACCCCATCCCTCTGCTGATATCATGGCACCCTTACTACGCATCAGCCCTCTTACCCCATCCCTCTGCTGATATCATGGCACCCTTACTACGCATCAGCCCTCTTACCCCATCCCTCTGCTGATATCATGGCACCCTTACTACGCATCAGCCCTCTTACCCCATCCCTCTGCTGATATCATGGCACCCTTACTACGCATCAGTCCTCTTACCCCATCCCTCTGCTGATATCATGGCACCCTTACTACGCATCAGTCCTCTTACCCCATCCCTCTGCTGATATCATGGCACCCTTACTACGCATCAGTCCTCTTACCCCATCCCTCTGCTGATATCATGGCACCCTTACTACGCATCAGCCTCTTAACCCATCCCTCTGCTGATATCATGGCACCCTTACTACGCATCAGCCCTCTTAAACCCATCCCTCTGCTGATATCATCCACCACACGTTTGAAAAACTGCAATGTATTCCCCTCAGTCGACGTCAGTTTGAGACGTTGAAATACTTTTAAGCACTGATACATGGGCATTCGGTGAAGTAAAACTCTCATCATGTTCACTTTCGACGCAGGCGCCCGATTATTAAACAATGGGGCGGAGTTATTACATCTGCGATCCTACTCTATACGATACTTATTACCAAGCTCAGTGTGGAAACGGTTTCCCCGTGTTATAGAGAAGGACCAACGAGGGAAAGACTTAGAAATTTATTGACGGTCTGTTTCGATCCGCCGCGCCTTAGCAAACAAGCTGGAAGGCTCTTCTCATTAGGGGCCGACGGGGCTGCAATAGCTGAAACGTACTGCGGTCAGAGTTTGAAAGAGGCAGCGTCTCAAAGAGCTCGAGAGGCGCGGAAACGCCTGTATACACAAGCCGTTGGACGGTCACAAACACGAAAAAACGACCTTTAAACATACGGTCCAGTCCAGCCCCCCTCCCCTCCCCCCCCCCCCCACACACACACACTAAGAAAAAAAAAAAACGCGAAAGAACAGAACGAGTCAGAGACATCTTCGCCTAATGGCCCCCGAAAATCCACACGCAGTGATGCGAGAGTGTACACACGGGCTTAAAATTATTTTCACTACCTCTGAGCTAAACGGCCGTGAAAGAAGGGCAGTATGTGGAGTATCACCCTCTCGCTTCTCTCACCACGGCTGGAGCCCCTGTCAAGTTCTTTAGCAGCGGAGGTGGTTCTGAATATGTAGACACCAATACCACCTACTTACATCTGAGAGCTAAAATCGTCAAGGAGGATGGTACGGATCTGGATGAGGCCACGGATGCTGCGCCCGTCAATTACTGTCTGCACAGCATGTTTTCCCAGCACTCAAATCACCAACACCAAAAACACCTACCCTTACCGCGTCTACATCGAGAGCACGCTCAACTACGGGCGAGGTGCGAAAACAACGCAACTGACAACAGCTCTCCACTACAGGCACACACCAGGACACCTAGACGTCACGCAAGGAGCTGATAACAAGGGGCTGGACCGCAGACGAGAGGTCACGGCGCAAAGTTGGGAGGTAGACATGTAACGTCGCCTACATACTAACATTATGGTTCAAGACCGATACCTCCCCAATGGGGTGGATATAAAACTAAAACTAATCCTGTCTAAAGACCCTCTCCACTTGATGGTGCACTCCGGTGCTGGTGCTCTGAAGAGCATCATCGCGTACGCCTCCCTCCTCGTGCATAAGATGAAATTAAACCCGGCAGTATTCCTTGCCTACGTCAAGGCTCTGGGAAAAGGCACTGAAATATCCATTAAAAAATTCGTCATAAAAAGCTTTTCCATTCACACCGGTAACCTCAGCGCCGTACAGGACAATTCATTTTTAACCAAACTGCCTACGCGTGTGGTGATCGGACTCGTCAACAGCTCAGCTTTCAATGGTCATTTTGAAGATAAAAAACAAACAAACAAAAAAAACCCCTTCCATATTCACCACCACCCACAACCTAACCTTCCTGTCCATCTTTTTGGAAGGACGACAAATTCCTGCTAAACCTCAGACCCCCAACTTTTCCGAAAATCTGTATGCCAAGTCCTTTTTCAACCTGTTTCCCAATACAGGACTCTCCCAACGGGATGCTGACAACTGCCTCAGCTACGACGATTTTGCCAGAGGCTACGCGCGGTACGTTTTTATTCTGAGCCCTAGTCTACTCGATGGTGAGCAGGTAGAACTCATCAAGAGCGGCAGCCTATGCCTAGAACTGAAATTCGAAAAGGCGCGCACTGAACCCATCCATATGATCCGTCAACGCCGAGCTTGACTCGCTGCTGGAAACTGATCGCACCAGACAAACTCGCACTGATTTTGCTGTGTGAAGACTCACAATGAACGGCCAAGAATTGGATAAACTGGTAGACAGGGATCCCAGGACGCATAGAACGTTCAGAGGCGTATATGCTCGCAACACTTTTCCTTCAAACCCTTCTTGCGGAGCCTACATTATCCACACCGACTGTTCCCGCGGACCTGGAATCCATTGGGTGGCTGCTTGG
>CM065738.1:52181204-52183704 GCA_033310375.1 Conus canariensis | reverse complement strand
TCAATGCCTATAGGTCTTTGGGTATATTATTCCCAACACGTCTGAGTTTCGTTGGTGCATGTAAGGACTTGTCTAGTGAGGCTACAAATGTTTTGATTTATATTATGAAAAAGTTATATACTCTAATAATTTTTCATTCACGTTGTTTATGAAACTCTTCGACACCCAGGTTCAGACAATTGTGCAATATGGTTCTGAGTTATGGGGACTACAAAAGCGGCTATTTATTGTGAATCGGTTCATGTTTGGCTTTGAAGAAGTTCCGAGGTGTTGACAGACGTACTCCAATGGCGAAACCGGTCGATTTCCTATTCATATTGCTTCTGCCGTTAAATGTATCCGGTATTGGCTGAAACTGCTTCACATAGAAGATACCAGAATACCCCGTAAAGCGTATGATATGTTGCATGACCCCGATACTAAAGGGAAAAACAATTGGGTAGCCAAAGTGCGCCTATGTCTGCTTTCATACGGATTTGGATTCGTCTGGTTGAAACAGGGAGTTGAGAATATAAAAGTCTTTTTACATCTTTTTTGCCAGTGATTGGTGGATTGCAGATGACAAAGATGGTCTGATCATATTCATAATAGTGACAGCTTTGATTGTTATAGGACTTTCTCGTGTTCTCATGACCTCAAGACTTACTTGAACATAGATATAGATAGGCATTTAAAGCATGTAACAGCAAAATGTAGATTAGGAATACCTGTATTAGCTTGTCATTATTTTAGATATCGAACGTGCAATACTTGCGATTTGATTTGTCCTCTATGTACAGAATCACAGGAAAGAGAAAGAGAAATACATTTAGTATTTTGCTGCCCAGCTCTTAGGAGCATCAGCGAAAAGTTTATTAAGCCCAAATACTATAGACAGCTACCTTTTCTTTTTTTTACACTAAATCTGCTTCTATCATCCACTTCCACTGAAACTGTCAAACCTTTTTTCTTTGTTTCTGAACAAAGCCTTTAAACTTAGAGAAATTGTTTCTTCTAGAATATGCGACAACGAGTTCCTTTTTGATCCATATCATGTGATCGTTTATGATTACTGTGCTTTACCTGTTCACACACCCTTTCATAATGGGCTAAGGCCTAAATGAATAAATGATCTGAATCTGAATCTCTCTCTCTCTCTCTCTCTCTCTCTCTCTCCTCTCTCTCTATATATATATATATATATATATATATATATATATATATATATGAGCACCTTCAGATTTTTTAAGAACTTTTTTATATTGTTCATAATAATCGCTCCTCAAGTTGAGCACTGTGGTCTGACAAAATCTGAAATGGAGAAAATCAACTTTAGGCAATCTACTAAAAACATACCATTTTCAAACCCACAAACTTACACTAAAAAACTGATAGAACAAACCGAGAAATTTGTGCGCAACATGAGATGGAAGGCGTTCTTCTTCCTAAACCCAAATGCAAAGAATGAAGACAAAAATACATATGGATTCAAATCATGGCGATCACCTCCAACAATAGATGAAATGAAACCTTTTGAAGACAAAATGAAGGGACTGATAGCCAATATTAAATTCAAAAAATCAAATAACAACTTTCAAACATCACTAGCAAATGATATAAAACAAATCCAAAATGATAAAAAGATATTCGTAAAGGCTGACAAAACGAGCAATTTTTACAAAATGGAACCAAACGAATACTCTCAACTCTTAAACAAAAACATCCAGAAAAACTACAAGAAAGCTGATAAAACTACACATAGCAACATCCGCAAAAAAGAAAAAGAGCTTGCACATCGCATGGAGTTAAGTGATAGGGTAGAGACAACAGCAACAAAGGAGGCCTTCATAACACTTAAAGACCACAAGCCTAACTTCCAAAACAACCCAACATGTAGACTAATAAACCCATCTAAATCCGAACTGGGCAAAATAAGCAAGAGAATTTTGGAAAAGGCTATAGAAGATATAAAATCAAACACCGAATACAACCTTTGGAAAAACAGCTATGAAGTCATACAATGGTTTAAGAAACTCAACAAACAGAGAAATACAATGTTCATTACATTTGACATAGTAGACTTCTATCCATCCATAGATGAAGAACTACTCAACAAAGCTTTGAAATTTGCCAACAAATACACAAATATAACAGAGTCAGAAATGGAGATTATTTTCCACACCAAAAAAACCTTACTCCATAGCAGAAATGAAACTTGGATTAAAAAAACGAGCAAAAACTCCACATTTGATGTAACCATGGGATCGTATGATGGTGCCGAAACATGTGAACTAGTCGGACTATTCATGCTATCCAACATCCAAAAACAACTTGGAAAACAGGCCGGTTTATACAGAGATGACGGCCTCGCTGCATTAAACAATAATCCAAGAACCATTGAAAACAAGAAAAAAGAATTATGTAAAATCTTTAAAAACCACAACTTAAAAATCACAATAGAAGCAAACAAAAAAGTAGTGAATTACCTAGACATAACATTAGACCTCAATGACCATGTGTA